>JAGDQP010014221.1:0-45747 GCA_022664845.1 Lepisma saccharinum | reverse complement strand
AATCTGAACCACGGACGGTTCTTTTCCGTACATCCCACCTGCTAGTTAGTTGACTACGTTTGAGACTACTCATATTAATGCCTTAACTCTGAATTATTTCTCCTGTTTATACGTAAAAGAAAAAAAATGTGGAGCAGAATTTATATTCATACTTATCTACAATAATTGTTATGTAGATGTGTTTATTTCACCACTTCTGGTGGGGTACAGCAGTGAGGGAAAGGCGATTAACTATCACTGGTTTCAGAAGGTCCGCGATTTGAAGAAGGTTGAGAACAACTGGTCTACTATATTAACGGTAATATTATAATTTTAAATAAAAAATACTCTTGTAAGTGCACATCCCTGAAGAACAAAATTTTTTTTAAAAGAGACAACAGAAAGGAACGGAAACGGATCTATAATCTAGAGAAGGGCAGGGACGTACAGGAGTCTTTTAAAAAAGTAGCTTAAAAAAGAGAGAGAGAGAGAAACGAAATACCGATGCTTTTCCTACCACAAACCCATAAAAGAAATAGGAAGAAGGTTCAAGGTAAAGTGAACATGCAAGAACAACACAGAGGCGGAATCATTTCAATATTGAATATTGGTAAAACGACAAAGGAAACATCCAGGAGAATCTATAAATACCTTGCAGAAAATCTATAAAGATGCTCGACGTAATATATTTAACGATAATTCCCAGGGTTAAAAAAAAGAAAGAAAGGATTCCTTTCAAATGAAGTCACACGACAAGAGAATAAAAACTTTTAAAAAAATCTTCAAGGGAATGTATTAAAAAGTAATTTACCAACGGAAAAAAGATTAATTTTACGACGACTTTTCCAAATTTAAAGTACCAATTTATCATTAATTCCATTTAAAGTATTAATCTAATCTTCACTCTTGTTTCCGTGTAGTAAAACACTAGTAGAGTTGCCAGGTGTCCCGTTTTATACGGAATTTTCCGGTATTTTAAGGTGAGATTTGCGGTCCCGTTTTAACACCGTACGGTACGCCCTATTTCTCGTCGGGATTACAACTATACATTCCCTATTCCGGACTTCACTTCATTCTATGAAATTTAACTTCGTTAGTTTTCTGCGTTGCATGCTTCTATCAGCACCACTAAAGCCATTTTATGATTTCAGCGATGCTAATATTTTAAAGAAACTAGGTGACTTTATACTTGAAAGACAATACTGACTTTTCATGTTTTAAATTATTAACGCTTTGAAATTCATTGAGATTTGTTCAGTAATTAATTGGGATTATTTTTAAGAAGAATTTTCTTCCCATAAGAATCAATGATGATGGTGATGAATATTATGATGATATATTATGTTCTGGGTATTCCTGGTTCAAACACAGTTGTTGAGAGAGTCAATTCTTAAAAGCTAACGGAGGAACAAATATTCAGCAACTCTGATGAAAGTAAAAATTTAAGTTTCACTTAACTTTGATCACAGTTGTCAGGAATTTCATAACTTTACTGAGGGAGATGCAGCCATATTGGCAAGTTTAAGAAGTGAAGTAAAATATTAACGGATTTTAATGTAAATAAAAACAAACCAGACGTAAAAAAAATAGTGTATGCAAACTTAAATACATACAAGTTTGTATTTAGTGAAATTCAAAAATATATTTCTGGGTAATCTCGAGTTAACTGTCGTGATATATCCCGTATTAACATTCTAGAAACCTGGCAACCCTTTTTTACTAGTAACTGTATTGACTTTTGCTGAGAGTGAACAGAAGGTTGTTAATATAATCACGATGATCAGACGTGCTATTAAATTATTTTCCCTTTGCATCTCTAACGTAAAAATGTTTTGAAACTGTCAAACTTTCATAATCTTTTGACGCGATGTAAAACTATCACACGGAGAAAAATCGATCCATAAATTTGAACTAAACAGGTACAATTAACGGTTTTCTGCAAACTGTCAACAAAACATCTGATACTACGAACTGTACAAGAGCCAATTTGTATGGTACAGCCACTTACAAAAATAAGTGGAGGTTGGAGTGTTAAGAAATAATAGTTCTTTCCTCCAGGAGAATTGTTTCACTGTACGTCTAATAGTTAGATAACCAACATGACAGTACAAATATGGGTTAAAACATGGCATGCCAGGATATTCCTCCATTTGGAGGAAGAAAGAATTGATTCATTCAGCATCATGTAGAGAAGCACGAGATAGATGGACAGAAATGCCATTCACGTTAAGTTCTAAGAAATAGGAATTAATGCAAAGAAAAGGAAAACGATAATATGAACATCATGGAGAAATAGCCACTATGCATTGTTCACAAACACAGACACCAGAGAGAGAGAGAGAGAGAGAGAGAGAGAAAGAATGGAAGAAGACGGGGAGGGAAAAAAGAAAGGAGAAAACACGGAAAGAGGGAGAAAAATGGAGCAAGACATGGAAATAAATGAAATTTTAACGCTTATAAATACATAGTCTCCGTCTCTCTCTCCCTGCCCTCTTCTATCTCTGTCTTGTGCGGGATAGATCTCTTTCAGTAGCAATCGCGAACATCATTTACAGCGCTTAATTCCTAGACGAAAATATTTGGAAAGCCGGTCGTGGAATCGAACCATAGACCTTCAGAATGAGAGTCTGACATGCTAACCACTTAGCTAAACTGATCATAACAAATGTGTTGTTAAATCAACCATTAAATTCGCTACCCTCAGCAATTTATTTATTTATATCCTAGGTTTCAGAACTATCTTTCAAGAAAGTAAATCCCACTTGCTTGCGGCGCTCTTATTCGCCAATCCCAACCGGTAAGAATAAAAGGAAGTATATTAGAAATTCTGCGTTCAAAGAACTTTTTAACCTGTATAGACTGATATTCTTAGCATTAAGTTAAAATCACACACATAAACACTCATGCTCGAGGAGTACCACTAACTAGGAACACCCCCGAAAAGATAATCTGGCAGAAGCGCAATTTTTCACGGAATCGATGGTCCACTAACCAAAAAGGTATCATACAAATTTTTACGCCCCACACTCAAAAGTTGAGGATGAAAATAGTAAAAAGGTTGGAAGCCATAACCACCTGCGACGTCATAGTGACAGGCTCCGACGCCACCCACTGTAAATACAACGATCAAACTAGTATTTGCCAGGTCCTAGCTTGGTGCAGCCGTAAGACGTTGGCTTACTAAATAAATTCGGGTTCGAATCCCGGCGGACAATATTTTTTCTCTTCTTCTTTCAAAATACATTTTTATATTTTCATATTTAATATTTATAATTGCTTTGGAATACAAATAGAAGCTACTGAAAGCTATGGTATATATAAATAAATTAAGTCTGGCCAGCGAGGTGTGAAAGGGGGCACGCTGCGTCCGAAGGGAGCTAGGCGGCGTGAGCCTCACGGGGGCGCAGATCCCAGTTTGCGGTGGACATACGCAATGTAGCACTTTTCCGTATGCCCATCGCTAACTGGGCTTCTGCCCCCCCCCTCCTTCTGTGAATTCGAGTATACTTTACAAAGTAAGGGGAGTCGTAAAATTTGCGTTAAATTTTTCACTTACCACAACTTTTGTGAATAGCTTTAAAAAATTATTCCTGTGCTCCAGTATCCAAGTTGGTCACAATGTGTCACGATGTGTTCACATTTATTATTAATAATTGTTTTCTTGCATTTTAGTTACTATGGGTTAGAGAAGGTTAGGTAAGGTCATGTTCACACAAACATATAGAAATGTATTTTGAAAGAAAGAAATGAAAGTGTAAAGATACATAACCAAGCCTGACCTAACCCATAACCACTAATTTTATACAATCTACGAAAAATGGAAGAAAACCATTAATAATAATAAATTTGAACTTAGAAAAACATATTTAAGAGAAGAAGAAAAACTGCACTTTTAAAAATATTGTTTAAGGAAAAAAGAAGAAAAATTTTCGCTCGTCCGCCTGGGATCGAACCGTTTATTTTATTTCGTGAGCGAGTGTCCTACAAATACGCCACCCTAGGCAACTGGAAACTGATGCTCGCGGTGCTGCATTTAAATCCACAACCGTTTACATCACCCACTTCTGCAAAAAGCACTTTGAACGCAGAATTTCTAATAAATTTCATTTTATTCTTACTGGTTGGAATTGGCGAATAAGCGCGCCGTCAGCAAGTGGGATTAATTTCTTGCGCTGAGGGTAGCGAGCTTAATGGTTTATTTAACAACACTGTTGTTGACTGTGTAGCTAAGTGGTCAGCATGTCAGACTCTCGTTCTGAAGGTCTATGGTTCGATTCCACGACCGGCTTTCCAAATATTTTCTTCTAGGAATTAAGCGCTGTAAATGATGTTCACGATTGCTACTTAAAGAGATTTATCCCGTACAGGGAGAAAAACACAAGACAGAGAAAGAAGGGGTCAGGGAGAGAGAGATGGAGACCATAAGCGTTAAAATTTCATTTATTTCCATGTCTTGCGCGATTTTTCTTTCCCTGTTTCCTTGTTTTCTCCTTTTGTTTCACTCCCCGTCTTCTTCCATGCATTCTCTCTCTCTCTCTGTCTCTTTCTCTGTGTGTGTTTAAACGAGAGAAGACTTTGATGTTTGCTTATCTATCTCGTGTCTCTCTACATGATGCTGAATGAATCAATTCTTTCTTCCTCCAAATGGAGGAATATCCTGGCATTCCATGTTTTGGCGCATATTTTTACTGTCATGTTGGTTGTCTAACTATTAGGCGTACAGTCGAACAATTCTCCTGGAGGAAAGAACTAATGTTTCTTAGCACTCCAACCTCCAATTATATTTGTAAGTGGCTGTACATACAGCGAAACACAAATGGTAAAAAGGATTATACTTAACGCAACTAAACATAGAGCAACAAATACTTAATAATATAATACCAAGAACTAAACGATGTTTGATTGAACTCCAACAAAACATATCTGATGCCAGTTAGTATTGTATGCAAACTGTTACTAAGCATTACAGTATTACAGTAACAGGCGCCAAATGCGTAATCAAGAGAACGTAACTGTTCGGTTATAGTTGCTCCAGTCATAAATCCAGTGGAAAGTATATTCACTGAGTATCTTGGAAAGTGGGAGTCAGTTAATTTGAGAAATGTCGTCGACCTGAACAGTAAAGTAAACGTCATTATGAAACTCTTAAGGTGTCTCACTTCTGTAAAATTACAATTCAGTCTTCTTCATAGTTCTATTCTAACACAGGATCAATTAATAAAATTTCCAAGTTTCGAATAATTAAAGTCTACGTAAATGTCTTTACTCCAGAAACTGTTTTCGCAAAATGTACTTCGTTCAACAGAAGAAATGGTGGAACAGGGCTAGAGTGTTGGACAAGAAGGTGAACAAGCAAATCTGAAGGTTGTGAGTTCGAACCCCACTCCAGACCTCTCTTTTTGCGCTAGACAATACTGTTTTACTATATACATCCAACAATAGGCACTATAACGTCTGGTACACTGCTTACTGAACATATTGTTTCCGTTTACTAAATACCTTTAACTAAACATGTTCAGTTGCCATAGCCGTACGTTCGACAGGTTCATCTGGAACTAAACATTTGACTGCCTACAACTGAACGTTCAATGAATTTTTTTTTCTCCGTGCAAGAATGCAGTATACGTACACTAAGACAGGAAACATTAACATTGGTGTCAATGAAGAAGGCTAATACAACTTTAAGAGACCTACCGCTTGCGGCAGTACACCGGTCTCCATGACTGGGTAGGAATCGGCACCTTTGCTGGTATACAGCGATTACGACGATGACAATTTTTTCAGTTGATTTCCTCAAAAACGTAAACTCACTCCCCCTTTAGCGCATATGGTACTAGCATATTGCACTGCAATGCAGTTTTTTCTGGCTTCTGTTGGTGTTTTAGCTGCATTTTTTTAAAAAGCAAGATTGAAGAACGAAGGCTCAAAAACTTAGCTCGTCAGAGGTTTTAATTTGTTGTTTGGGGACTCTCACCATCATGTTTCAACCGCGTCACTGCAGTCATAATATTTTTCGCAACCACGGTCAATACCTCGTTCTTTTTCTTCCCGCCTGTCGTTTCATAGTATCTCTAGTACTATCTCATCAACGTTCCAACGCGACGACAACATTTGTGTAAGAGCCACTACTGGTTTGATAAAACTAGGGAAAACTGCTTTGCCTAAGAACACATAACACAATTTGTGGCACCAGGAATGACCTTATTTGGTTTGTCAGCCCCCATTCTCGTATCTTCTTCTATAACCTTCAGAAAAGGGGAATGGGATACAAATTCTTGCTGTTTTTGTCACTTCTTTCATTTCTTCTTCTTCTTCTTATCTCTCTCACTTTCTCGTTCACACACACACACATGAAATGACTTTTCCTGCTGTTTGTATGACACTACCCGAGTGATGTCACAATTCTTCTGTATCAGTTTTGTCTCATGGGTACAGACTGACAAACAAATACGCTCTCTTAAGATTCTCGAAATGTTCTCAAGTTCCTGAGTGAGGTATTGGTTTTCAAGAAATTCAAAATGAAAGCGGATTCATTCATTCGTAAAGGGAAAGACAAAGAGGTTCTTGCGTTGCGAAAAAAAAAAGACAAAGTAATGTACCTTGCACTAACATATAAGCAGCCAGAAGTTTCATCGACGGATAACACACCAAAATTATATATCCTAGCAGATGGAGCTGTCACCACGCATTTTTCCCCCCGCAGCCATTTTGGTTGTATGGAACATTTTCCTCTATGGTCTGAATTGCGGGTGTTTCTATTTATTTATATATCTACCATTCCTCTGGCGTTCATTTCTTGTTCTATTTATATACCGCAGTGAAGACCAGGGTTTGATTACCATATATATCAAAGCAATGTTCTCAAAAGAAGATTACAATAGATTTACAAAACATATACAGGATGTTTATAAAGTAATACATCGGTAAAGTATAAATTGATGGGCGATTTCCTGGAAACAAGAAATATTGAAACATGCACAGTATCGGAGTCGCCGTTGCCCCAAATATTGCGAGGTGTTGTCACAAATGACGTAATATTTCGGCAAATAATGATGTAAAGTGTATCGGCTTAGCAAACGACTATCAAAGTTGTATCAAACAGATCTCTGAACAAAGTGTATTATTCTGAAAATTAACTGAGTGGACAAGATTGTGGAAGGTGTTAACTGAGCGCACAGAAATAATATGGAAAATTAGAACCTGTCTTAAAGGATAATGGAAAGTGGTTGCAAGAGTAATAAATATAGTGAAAGAAATAGAAGATTGGATAAACAAGCAAAGGATATCTGAGTTGTTGAAAGAAGAAAACTTTACTGACAGGGCTACCTTTCGATTCTTATCTAGATGTTCATGTGTTAACGTTTTAATATGTAAAGTGGGAATCGCCAAACGACTTCGATATCCGGATCCGCCCTGGTGAGATCCGGATACGAGTTTCTGATCTGCAGCAATTTGAGTGCCAATGACACATGTTTAAACATGGAAGTGTCTGAAAAACTCATACGGTATGTTATGCTTTCTGAGCAGCCATAGCGACACAAAACATCAATTTGTCATATTTGATCACGGATCTTCTTCATATCTGCAGGTATCAACCATCGAACTGGACAATAATGTCCAGCAAGCAACTGTTTAAGAGAGCCCACGTGAAAAGGTTGAAGCATTGGCCACAGTACTGGTTTTGTATCCAACCTGGAAAAATAAGTACCCCATGAGTTGACACCGCGACACAAGCAGCAGCGTCTGAACATTTGCTGAGCCATATTAACCGCTTAAAGAAGAGCCAGTTTTGGACAGAATGGTGACGGGAGACGAGAAATAGATCTTTTACATTAAACCTAAACGTTATTAAGTACCTAAAAAAAGTACGGTGGAAACAGTGGAAAACTGTGGGAAATTACAGAAATGGGAGAAAATTCACATCCACGTTATACACAGAGTCTTGAGCGTGCCGATATCAATCTGTCTCGCAGTCTCCGAAACCATTTTGATGGGAATACACTGCGACACATGCAGGCAGGACGTGCGGCGAACAGTGGCTGCGTTTTCTCGTTCAAATCCAGAGCCTTCCAGTGCGATATTTAAAAACTGGTTGACAAGTGATAGAGGGTTGTAGAATCAGGAGGCGATTATGATAACTGAATATAGTGTTCCAGGTACGATTTTGTTCTTTTCTTTAGTGTGGCAAAACACGACATTATTTATAGAATGACCCAATATTTGTGGCGAAACGGAGAGTAAGATATAATCTGATAAAGTCACCCATTGGTTCTTCAACAATCAAATGAAATGTCACGTAGCGTCCTAACAGATATACTTAATGCTGACATATCCAAAAGTCTTGTATCAAACGAATTGAGTTCTGTTTAAAAGGAAATGAAAATGGAAGCCAACTGCCAACTGTAGTAGTGGGTGAAGGGACTGACTTTCGCCTATTCTAAGAACACTGAGCATTCTTTTTAAAGATTTCCTTTTCTCTCTCTTTTTTCTCTCCTCTTCTTATCCGTAAATAAGAAATCTTCAAGGTAATCAAGTAATTTTCCTGTCGATATTAAAATGACTCCATCATCTCGTCTGAAAATTATCTTGAGGGGATGATGATGTAAATGAATGAAGAGTTCTTTTCCTCACATTTTCCCCCATCATCCCTTCCACCGTGGTGTGAAAATGCGTGTTAATATTGTCGCTCCCTTCTTTTCTGAAGAATTGATCCTCGAGGGAAAATTGCTTTTTATAGATGTTGCAATCTTCCTTCATTTGCTTGTCTTGCAATATCCTACTTGTTTTCCTTGAAAATACATATAAATAACGAATTTAATTAAAAAGTGTTGAGAAAATAGGTTTTTCTAAAGGAAAATAGATTAATTTAAAATTTAATATTTTAGCTGGCAGCTAAACCTAAGTCCATCGAAAGTCTAAACCCTGACGTACAATAAGCTTCATAAGAAAAGGTCATTGGAAAAAGTTTTTTCGAAAAATAATAAAAACCTGGAAACATCGCACCGATATATCGAAAATGAAATATGTGAAATGTTAATTTTACTTTTGTGCGGAACATACTTTCCGTATTATCATATTGAAGAACTTTTTTTTTTACTTACAAAAGATCATTTCTATGACTTGGAGTGTATCTCGAGAAGCACACCTTCGAAAAAAAGGAATGAGGGAAATTAGCAATGTATTCAGTGTCTTCCTCTAAATATTATGTATATTTTAGACACCTTTGATGCTCATACTGATTATAGACACCCTCCAAAAAACCCTGGAGCAGGCAGGATTGGTTAAGTATTAGAACCTTCGCTTCGGGTTCTGAAGCTTCTGCGTGAGATAGAATCCAGTAGTCGGCCATACTGACTGATTCTTTTCCAGGGCGAGAGTGTTACTATTCATCTTAGCGACCCCCGAAAACTATGGATTCGACACTAATATCATTCGTTATGTATTATTTTTACAAGTCACCCCTTCCCAACCCCACCTCTCCCTAGATGTGTAAGGGGTGTTTTGCCTAAGCCGTTGTGAATGAATCGATAGTCATGCCAAATATGACCACTTGGAGGTAGTCAACCAGTCGAACAACATTGTAGAGTGGGTTGCGGCGTGCTTCGCTTTTTATTGTTACCACCGGCATTGGAATTCAATGGATAATTAGATGGTCGATTATCTCTGAAGATAATCATTTTAGAATCAAAGTGATATGATAACTTCCCAGTTCGGTCCAGTGTCTGATCATGTGCGAAAAATCATTCCAATCGGTCAAACGCTTTTTGCGTGATGCTCACGCAAGCATACTCACTTTCAATTTTATATATAGAGATTTATAAATTAATTAATTTGTTCTTCCGTTTAAATTATCTTCCCTCAAAATAAGACAGTCCCGTAATATTTTTTTTCTTATTGATACTTGAAAATCAGCCAGCTGTAACAATCTGCATTATCCAACTAAACACAACGAGCTCCTCTTATCCTCACCACAGAGCAGATGTTACTACACCGCAGTGTCACCTTGAGAACTCCCTCAACAACAATCAGAAAACTGTGGACATGCAAGATAACATACAGGAAAAACCATTTTCCTTTAATTGTAAACTTATTATCGATATTTCCGTCTCTCTTCTTACGTAAAGACTCGTTAAGAATACAGGTAAATATATTTTTTGACTGAACCTATTTAAGAATCGTGAATAATTTTGACTGAATTATAGTCTAACTAAATAACAATAATAATAATAGTATATGAATCTAAATAAAATTACCATGTGAATCTGAATAGTAATCAAGCTAGTTACTTGACTTTCCCCTTGAAATGGTGCTAATTTTTTACAGTGTTCTTTCAATTCTCTTTGTGATATTTTACTTCGTCTTTTTGTTTACTTTCCTATTTTATATTCTTTTGTTCTAAGCAACATAAAACAGTGGCATTTTAGCATAAACCATCTCTTCTTGTTCTTCCTCTCCTCCTTCTCCTATTCATCTCTCTTCCTTCTTCCTCTTCAGTTTGTCTTGCTTCTTCTTAAATTTCATCAATCCAATCTCCTTGAGCGATCAAGAGATTATCCGATTAGTTGGCATGCTAGAAACAGTTTTCCTTATATCTGCGGAATTGTCGATGGGACATTGCAGCTTCATTTGTAAGCATAGAGTGTTTCGCGCTACTGCTCCACAGATGAGTCGCTATTCTCTACCTTATCTCGTTCTCTCTACTGGCGCTCGCACGTGTGTGTGTGTAAAGTTTCTCTGTGTGTATTAGAAGAGGAGAGAAACACATTGGAGACAGACAGAGAGAGAGAGAGAGAGAGAGAGAGAGAGAAAGACAGATTGAGCAAAATGGTACGTACAAGGAAATAGTAGAAGAAGAAGAGTGTAAGAGGAAGGCGCTCAGAAAACCTAGACGACAAGAAAAAGAAGCAGAGAATAAAAAGAAGATGGATATAGAAGGAGACAAGTGAGAAATGGGAGGAAAGAGAACGTGACAAGTAAGAATAATCAAGATTGTAGAGAGATGATTTTTTTTTTCTGAAAAGAAGAAGATTAATTTAGGGATGAAAAAAATAAAAAAATAGGGAATTTCGTGGATATTTTCGAGTGTTATATTGTTCATCTTGGATTTACGGATGCTAGGCGGTGTCGACAAATGTGTTTCTCGTGTACAAAGCCAATCTTATCAACTTTTTCATATGTGAATTGAATTTACTTATGGTCTCTAGGCATCTATGGCTCAGGTCGTGATACGGTAAAGGAAAGGATGTGCGAAGAAGCCACCTAGCGCCTAGTTGAAGGTATGAGTGAGAAAAAATCTCAGTCAGGATGGTCGACTGCTAGTATTAAACCCAGGACCTCCCGAATGCGAAGTCAACACTTGTAACTGAGTTTTCAAGTTTCATTCAAATATAATTCAACTATGTGCACAAATTACATTGTAACATGAAAAAAAAAGTAGACCGTTTTCTTACATTTTTACAGTCTCTTGTACATCCCAAATGCATCTATTTTTGATTGATTCAATTATCGCCAACGCCTTGGACACGAGTTTTTTGTAAAGTGAGGTTCGAACTATTTCATTTATTGTAATCCAATAGGACTTGAAGCTGTGACCAAGCAAACAGAAACTATTCGACCAAGCGAAGGTTTCAATCTATTTTTTATCAATTTCTTAACTTTATAGTACGAGGAACACTTCCCTACATAAGTTACGTCGACGCGACGGTTGTATGGACTATGGTTCTGGGTTGCGAGTTCGAATCTCGGATGAGGCATACGTAGTTTCGGATGTTAAAAGCAGTGTACTTATACAATCGAGACGACCCAGCGTAATGTGTAGCGTAGTGGCTACCGTGTTGGACTTTCAACCGAGACGACCCAAAATTAACAGTTACTAGAATGACCCTAAACAAAATAAAGTTTACATAAATTTTTACCATTTAAGTTTCATCGTATTAATAAACAGTTTTGGTAAAAAAATAAAATAAAAGGTTGGGTGCATGGATAGCAGCATCCTGTTCTTTAAGTAGGTGTTTAGCTCGGTCTGGGATATGGTAGGGGAGTGCACTGTTAAAAGTTTTCAGACGTTCTTTGAAACAGTCAAACCAGGCAACCATCTACATGAAAAATGTTATTCACACAACTGAAAGAAATGTTTCGGATTCCAAGAAAAAATAAACAAGCAACTCTCATCAATGAACTCCTAAAAAACGCTTCATTTCATCTAACCATATTGTATTTGGTTCCCTTCTAGGTAGTTGTTTTTCTCTAAGAAACCAATGTAGAACATTTCTCGTCCAGCTTCCATTTATTCTTCAAGCTATGTGACCGGCGCATCTCCACTTCACCTTGTAGGCCGCGGTGGCTAAATGGAAGAGCGCTCAGCGCTAACCTCTGGTGCATGAAATCGTCAGTTCGATCCCTGCTCATGCCATGTGGGCTTTGTGGTGGACAAACACCGTGTGCGTGGGTTTTCTCAGAGTTCTTCCGTATCCTCCCACTTTCTTCATTCCCCCAACCATCCCATCATCGTCCATCAGGCCTGGGCCAAAGATGCCAAAGGCCTTAAATATTAAATTCAAAATTTCCACTTCATGTTCATCGCAGTCTTTACGGTGCACCTCGATTGCGCACAGTTTTTTCCCCAAGATCTATGATAATCTGTAGTTGATCGACAACAGGTCAGAAAAATATAAAATCGTGGAATTGCGCACAGTTTTTAGATGCGACATTGTCAAAGATAATCATGCTTAAGCAAATCATGAAATTACGCACTGAGTTTTAATGCCTTGGAGAATAAGGGTAAATATAAAAGATATGACAGAAAAAAAAACAACAATTTTTTAAACTACTGTTTACTACAATATATTTCTGCTAGATACACAAAATTCAATTTTTACAACTTTCGTCCTTGAAACCTGTGTCCCACAACTTTAAGAAATTTCATTCTTGAAACTTTGCAGTCCGTGGAGTTTTGGAAGTACCATCATTTGTTCCCTCCTTTGAATTTCTTCATTTCTGTGTGGTTTCGAGTCACCTTTCCGTATCGAAACGATCTTCAAACATGTTTCATATTGTATTTCAAGCAACACTGATACTACCTTATGGACATCGGGTACACTAGATTAAAACTGGCTGTTGTAGTGACGGTGGAAAGGTTCTGGTCCATTTGTTGTCCTAGGCAGTGGAGATGGTTCACAAGCCCATATAACTGGTGGATATCTGAAAAGAAAAGGTAATTATGAATATCACATCATATCACTGTTTTCTTAATTCCAGTGTACCTAGAACGAGCTAAAGCGATAAATTGTACCTAATTTTCAAATTATTGGTTTCCTGTTAAACAGTACATAGCTCAACTAAAAATAATATTTTGATATACAGAACTGCTAGAAACTAACTTTTAGTTCTCATTTCAGATAACACTTTACTATTTCTATGCGCTATTTCTATATTCCCAAACCAAAATGCTTCTGGCCTACCAGACAGTTTTTAATTACTTTCGTTGGAGACCCTCTATTTCTTCAGTTTTGATCCATTTTTTTTTATTCCTTAACATCTAAGACAAAGTTAAGGGGTTTCCCCGTATCGGGACAGGCGTAAGCCATGCGGCTGTTAATGCCCCAAAATTCATTTTATCTTTTACCTTTATCCAACCAGGATGCTATTTCTGGTTTGCGATATTACCTGCAACTATCTTCGATGTAGTTGTTCAGCACATAATCTGACAATTTAAATCCTTTACTGTCAGATGCCACCGAAATCAGATCAACAAAGGCATCCGGTACTTGATCTGGAGGTAAATATGAGAGTCCAAAAAATGTCTTTAGCCAAGAACCTAAAAAAAAAAGAAAAAATTCAATTCAGCATTGTTTACTTTTTTATGGACAGTTCACAACTTAAAGAATATCTTTAAAAATTCTCAAAGTCTGTGTAAATAGGTCTGAGTGCCACTATTCGTCTAAACTCATAATCATCTTCCACATAACTTCGTAAGTTTCTTTATCATCTCTTCGCAAAAACGCGAAACATAAAGGCACATAATATCCATTCTTATATCCGTGAACGGCATATAGCTGGGCGAAATGTCGTGGAGAATATGTAAATGTCCAGTCAGCGAACAATTCCATGTTCTGGAAATCACACCGAAACCAGAAATGAAAAAGAATAAAGGAATAATAATATCGAATAGCATTAAGGACACATGCAAAGAGCATTATTCAACCTAAGGCAATCTTATAGTCATACATACATAAAAATTTCAATTATAACTAAAAAGGCAGCACATACCTGATGTTCTTAGTGCATGTTAGAAGGGCTATTTACGCTACTTCATCGACGTAAAGAAATCTTTCTCCATCCGTTATTACATCGTTCGTTCTTTCTTTGAATTGTTGAATAACTTCAGCAATATCTTTCGATTTAGCGGGCATTCTCTTCCTCCGGGATCGATACATTGCTTCTCAGCACCTTTTCACATCCGTATGATCAAGCCTGTTCAAGCTCGTCATTTTTGAAATCTCCTTTCTTATGATTTTATTTGGTCGTTCGTCAAGACATTCTGCAGTACGGCGTTTACAGTTTTCCCTCAAGAGATGCCTTTCAACGTCTTCACTGCTCTCTTGATGATTATGCTGCACTCTCTTCTGTAATACCTTGCTTTCAGTAGCATCAACTTCAACTGTAGCCGAGCATGTTTTCAAGGTACATCTGCAAAAATAATAATTTGGCGTAAGTAATCAATCATTAGTAGATGGGACAATAGAAACTATCAATAGGAATGCAATCCTCTGAGGAGGTACCTTTCCAAAAGGTCTATCGATTAACTCCACTACTTGTATATGAAAGTGTACTCAAAACCAAAATTTTCGAAATCTTAAGAGTATTAAGTTAGTTTACATCCACTGCTTCATTACCTTACTTTAGCAAGTGTAGTGGCACTCTATGAAACAGTTAAACTCAAGACATTATAAAGGTCAACATAATCTGTAGAAATGAAAATTGTTCACAAGCCAGTCGAAGAAGAACAAAAATTTCTGTCATCACCAATGTAGTAAGCCTATTTTAACTTACCTCCATATTGATCCTTCTCTCCTTTGACGGAACCGACGATATCTATAACCTCCCATTATTATGCATGGTGCGTCTTTCTTCGTAGCTGATAGCTCGAAGTGCATACTGTCGTCTCAATTTCAACAGATAACAATTATTCTCAGTATTGTCCAGTATATATGTATGTGTATATTCATATGTGGTAGTTAACAAGTTGGTTAACAAAATTCGACCAATCACAGCGCTTAAAACAGTATACTTTTGGAAAATGAACGGTCTCTGCAACGTGATTGGCTGAAGGAGAAGAAAGGTTCTATGGATGGATTTTTAGTCGGTATAGACTCTCAGGATAAGAATACAACACACAAACATAAGTATATCCTACTAGGACTCTCTGCTTCATACCGTAAATTTTATTTTATTTTATTTAACTTACTACTTACTTAACTAGAGTTACTTAGCTAGTAAGTTGGTTTATTTTATTTAATTAAATGTGTCCGTTATTGTTTTACAAAAAAATCTACGAAACGTATTATATATTTATTATTAAAGATCAAGGAATTAATTGGCAACGTTGCATACCATTTTGTGCGCAATTGCATTAAAATGATTATTTGATTTGCTTCTTATCTGCGTGGACAGATAAGCTGAAGAAAGTGTATACAAATCCATTGCACCCCAGTCTTTAGCGCATCTTCTACTTTTGTTTGAGAATAAATCCATTCATTTTTATTCCTGTCTCTCCTAACTATTCGTAACACTAATTTTTCAATTGGTCTTCGTGTAATTTAAATTGTTCACGTTCTTGTTCATGTAAATTCAACGTTCACGTTTCACAACTATGCATCATATGAGACACGCATTATATACTTTACAATTGAGGCACACTGGTAATTTACTTTTCAAAATAAAGTTTGGTCTCCCATGTCATTTTACACTTTCTATTTATGGCCGCACTCATCATACTATTCGATGTTGTCAGCTGCCCTAAGTAAACATATTCATCATTTATGCCGATTGTTTCTTCATGACCTCTTTCTGTCTTTCGTTTCAGCATGTTGGTTTTACATTACTTGTGATTTACTTAAATCCATTTCAAGATCTATTGTCGAGGTTTATTTACCAGTGGCGGATCCAGGATTTTCGTGAGCAGGGGGGCGCAGGTGAAATAGGCCAGGAATATTTTCAATATTTCCCCCTCTAAATGAAATAACTATAAATTTATTATATTCATCCTTATATGGATTGCTAAGTTTTACCATGAAATATGACACCGATATCCCCCAAATATTGATATTTCTAAATAAATTAGATTTGTCCGGAAACAAATAGAAGCATTTTTTTCTGAGACAAATTTTGAAATAATGCTATAAATATATCAACATGCACGGCAGTGCATGAGCCAAGTTCTTCACGCCAGAAAACGTCAGCACTGCCAGAAGCATGTTATACAGGAACAAGAGTTTATGGCAAAATCGACGATTTGGGGGCCCCGTAAGAAAAAAGATGTTAAAGATAGGAATGTGAGATTTTGCAGCTAAGGAGATATGGTAAATATGTGCAGATGTACAAAATTTCATATTCGTATCTCAAACTATGTTCTAGTTGTGGACCCCTGAAATTGCACATTTTAGGCTAACTGACTCACTCACTCACTCACTCACTCACTGACTCACTCATCATATTGTTTAGGGTGTTTGGAGTAAGCTAGAAACATGGAATTTGGTATGAAGGTAGAGGATGATTAGTAGATAAAGGAAAAATTCCGACATTTTGAAAAGGTCGCCATCTTGGACTCAAAATGGCCGCCAAACCTAAAATTTCAAAGAATACACAGCCTAAACGACTAAAGATAAAACAGTGAAATTTGGTATGAAACTACATCATTGATAGCAAATTAAGAAAACTTTTTAAAAATTTGAAAAAGTCGCCATTTTGGATTCAAAATGGCCGCCAACCCTAAAATTTTAAAGAATACACAGCCTAAACGGCTGCCGCTAGAATAATGAAATTTACTTTGACAGTACAACATTATTAGTAGATTATGAAAATATTACAAAATATCTCTAAAGACGCCATCTTGGATCCAAAATGGTGGGCATCATAAATCCATTTTCCGACTGCTTGAGCCAGAGATAGGAAATTTGGCATAATGATGTATTATCAAGAGTAGTTTAGGAAAACATAACAACGTTTTAAAAAATTCACCATCTTTGACTCAAAATGGCAGTTCAAATACTATTTTTCACATCGTTCGAGATAGAGAAATGAAATTTGGTAAAACAACACGGTTAATTTAAAGAACATAATTCACCCACTTCTCGGTTATGTGAACCGTTTAATGTGCAGGTAAATTTAACCTGAGAATTAGTTATTTTTTAACCTTGATGAGGGTTAGCTGAACCGAGTCTCGTCTATACGAGATAGTGGTCATTGAACTCTAAGAGGCTTCCTCCACATGGAAGTTTTGTACCAACGCCAAAACTTTAAGGCGAAGCTTAGGAGGTAACCTAGCAACCCTAAATTTAGGAATGTAGTGTTATATAAATCATTATTAATATTCTGTTAAGGAGAAAGTGTAATATGCAACATTGAGACTCATATAATGAATATCACAGTAGCGCAACTTGTGAAATACACGCATTATCGACCGTGTTCAGCAGAGTAGTCGTTAGCGCTTCGGACTGCTACGCATGAGGTTTCCGCTTCGATCCCAGCCCGGCGCGCATTTTTTTCTCTTTTTCAGGGACTTGATAATGCGAACTTTCATAAGTCTGAAAGGACGAAAGAATTAACAGAAAACGTTGGGTGTAAAGTTTTCTATAATTAAGCTACATGTAGTGTAAATCATAACAATAACTTGCTTCCAGACAATTTTACCACGAAAATTTTCACAAATCTTCGTTGAGATGGGTTAAAGTAACTGAATACAGTTGTTTATCATAACCCTTCAAAATAACTTACGTGGAGGGTTAAATCAACCCACTGGATCTAACCTTTTTAGCTGGATTGCTGTAACCTTGTTCTTATTAGGCTCTATATTTACCAACTCACTGTTACATTAACCCATTTTTGGGTTGCTAGTAACCTTATATTTCTTTCCGTGCAAGGGAAGGACAAAAAGAAGTAATGGTAGATATTATATATTTTCTATATAAATTAATTTTATATTACATGTTCGATTTAGTGTACAAGATATTTCATTCCACTCAACGAGAGAGAAAAAGGGAGAGTAAAATATCGCGGTATCATTGTTCACGAGAGATAGGTCTATTTGCATTACATCGGAAAATATATACTTTAAAATGTGCTATATGTTTCACTCCCCGTATATTAGTCCGCTGTTCATAAATAGTTTATAGAAATAACATTAACGCATAGTGGAAACATTGAGTAAGTAGGCTTACAACGAAACTATTTAGAGAGCGATCAAAGACTCCCAGGTTCCGGCATCTATGCCACTCTGTGAAAATCACCAAACAATTTGAGTTAATATGATAGGTTTCTCCGTAAGGTGTATGTTTGTTGTTTGCATACTCTGTATGTAATATAACTTGAACTATTAACAAATAAATAAAATATTATCTTCTATTAACTATCCCTTACATTTAGTTGATTGTGTTCTCAGTGAAGGTGAAAGGAAGGATCAACCTCATTAAAGTGTACATTCAGCCATGCAAATTCAATTAAAAATGTTGAATCAAAATCAAAGTTGAGAATGTTTCATGGGGACTTAAGGTGGTTGATTTCTAAGTGTAGAATCTTCACTTCTTATTTGTTTCTACAAACTATTGTTTATTTCTAAGGATAAAAGAGTCCTACATTCATAGAGCTACATTTAATTTGTAAGCGTTTTTTAATGATAAATTTAGGCACAAATCGAAAGTAAAGTATCAAACATTCAGAATAAAACTTCAAGATATCAAAACTAATTTTGAAAGCAAATTGCTAATTTAATTTCGAATAACTGCATTAATTAGTACACCAGTAAGGATATTTGCCAACCATTAATAAAGTCATCTTTATAGTTTAATAGCCTTTATATAATAGTTGGAAGGTATTTTAACTTATGCTCCGAAATTTCCTTGCACCGAAACATCCTTGCACTGCAACCTCCGGATCCCATTTGAAACATGAAAACCGTCAATGTCAGAAGCCAACAAATCTAGTCAATAAAGTTTTACTAATTTCATTGTCAATGAATACCAATAACCTAATGTTCGTTTGAAATCACTTCTTCAACGAAAACCGTGCGGCTTCGAATTGGTAAACAACAGCAAAAAGAAAGCTAAGACTGTATTGCGTTAAATAATATTATGAATTGCGCAAGGTTTACATATTTATTATCGAATTATAATTATTAAAATTCTTTTAAAATAATCGCAACCTTTATAAAACCCATAACTTATTCAAAAATAGTTTTATTTTTAACCCTCTACCAAATAGTGTTTCCATTTTTAAGATATAGTTTATTAGTTAATGCGTAAGTTAGTAAAATTTCAAAATTTCGGGAATATTTTCAGGTATTATTTCAGGTTTTTGAGCAAAAAAGGGTTCTTTGAAAATGTCTTAGAATGTGACGTATATTGCAAATCTATTTTTATTTTCGCGATTTGATGAAAAAGAATTGTTCAGTATTGCCACCTCAAATTTAGTGGAAGTTCTTTGATATCTAGTGATTTCTTGGATATTCGATTGTCAACACAGTCCTAATCTGTCTTTCACATGGAGGGATTGGTTCATCTGTAACTTTAATAGTATGAGAGTTATAGACAATTGTTTATTTAAAGCATATAAAAATATTTTTAACATTTAGATTATCTGGCCTTTACAACCTTATGTATACACCTCAGCCAGATAGAAAGAGTGGGGAAGGTATTGATTGACCAAGTACCTCTGTCGAAGTGACAAAGAGTTTGCCTGTGAAACTGGGTAAAATCCTGGAAAAACGTCAATCTGGATGGTTGGTGTGAGAAAAACTCATGTGTGATGCCTTCCTAATGTAAGTACTTATCCGAAATCAGCTACCGTAACCACTAGACCACAGGTGCAGGTTAACACCATTACATTTTTAGTCCGTTATGATATTTACGCAAATTTGACGCAGCCCGAGCGGTTGTTTGGGGTTTTCATTCAAACTTCAGTATTTGGTGCTTTTATTCAAATTTCAGTGTTTGACGTATTTATTCTAACACCGTTTTTGTTTGTTTAAACTTCCGTTTTCGGTGATTTTGTTCAAACTCCTATGTTGGATATAAAAATCCCGAAGTCTGAAGAAAAAACTATGCTTGATAAAAAAAACGACAACCGAGTTTTGAGGAAAAGCCTGTTTGATAAATGGCGAAAACCGGATTTTGAAGAGAAAAAACGATGTTTGACAAAAAACCGAAAAACGTTTTTTTGAGAAAAACAGGAAACCGGTTTGTGAAGTAAAATTAGAAACCGGTTTTTGTACCCATCACTAATATCAAGATATACGTTTTATATACTATTACCTTCCTAATTTTTATTTGCAGTGATGGTTGTCGAAAAAACTTGGCGTAGTTATAAATGCTACGACTAAATTTATGTCTGTTAATTTCTGCGGTTACCAGAACAGAATCTGTTGAGCGCGTCTCCACTATGCAAGGAAGAACAAAATAAAAATCCAACTTTTTACGGATTTGAAGCGAGAAGAAGTTGTAGGAAAGAGAGAGAGAGGGGGGGGGGGAGGTGAGAAACAGAGGTATTACTGTACTAGGCCGTGAGTTGTGCATGGCGAATATCAAAAATTAATGAGGTTGTAATTGCATTTACCAAGCGCTCGCAGCCACAGACTAATCCTGGCGAAAAGTTCTAGTCGTGTGCCAAAGTGGGCGATTAATAATATTGCTTATGCATCGGTAGACAGCTGCACCAACGCAAACTCTCTCTCTCTCTCACTCACTCACTCATAACCATACTTCTTTGAAACATAACTTACTTAAAGAGGAGTATGGAAAAGGAGAAAAATCCATTTTCTCAGTTTATGAAACTTTTGCTCACTATCTATATAGATATAGAACGTTAAGTGGGATAGTATGTATATTTACAGTGTGGAATCTGCATGTCTGGTATGAAATTTCTAACGCTTTTCATTCTAATGAAAAACTATCCTTTCATCATGATTAAAGAGCATGTAAATTAAGGAATGCACTGGAGTGGGAAAAAAGTTTTCCAAAACGTATTCATCTCTAAAGGAAGAAGATGAAGAAGAAAATCGAAAAATATGCATCATGAACTGCAAAAGAACTTAACTTTTACACTTCTTATATGGTAAATGTTATGAGTTTCGTGACACATTGTGTTTTCAATCCCATGACAATACTAAGAATTTCGCCGCCATGAAAATGTAAAAGCAATGCGTCGGAGTTTCATCATGTTTTTTCTGCGCTTGAGTTTTGAATGCTTCTTGCAACATTTAGTTCACAATATTACATGATAACTTTCAGCTGACTCATTTTTGCAACCAACTTCTTTAATAAACAACGAGAAAATTTACTGTGTTCTTCGTATTTCAAGAGGAAATCCTTGAATTCTTATTAACGTTGAATACTCCTTAGTGCATCAGGTACGATAGCATCACAAGCAGCAAGTACACTCAAAAAAATTATTGGTGTTTATTGTACCCCAAAAGGTGTAATAGAACACCTCTACCTCTACACCAATTCCAGTGCTGGGTAACACCAATTCTAGTGTTCGTTAACACCATCCGGGGTGTTCAACACACCGTTTTTGGTGTTGACAAACACCATTAGGAGTGTTAATAAACACTATTCAAGGTGTTCCCTACCACTTCTAGCGGTGCACTTTAACACTCCTAACGGTGTTTCTGAACACTGGTAGAGGTGTTTCTCAACACCAGAAACGGTGTTGGACATCCCGGATGGTATTAACCAACACTAGAATTGGTGGTACCCAGCACTGGAATTTGTGTAGAGGTAGAGGTGTTGTATTACACCTTTTGGGGTGGCAATAAACACCATTTTTTTTTTAGTGTACACGTTCTCTTATATGGTCAAAAGATCTTGGATCTTCTCGGCATTACCTTCAAATGTCCCACAAAATAAACATCGAGCGCTGTTTGATTTTGGAGAATGTGGAGTTTGTCCAAGAGGACCCGTGTAAAAATCCATCTGCCTGGAAAGTGAACATGATGAAACTATGTAATAATAATGGAAAAACTGGTTCACATTGCAATTTCAAGTATGCAGTGAGTATCCAGTAGGTGAGTTCAACTCAGCAACTAATGTTTTGCCAAGAATTTGCAATACACCAAAACATATCATAAACTTACTTGCCTACTACATAAAACAAGTGACGCGAAGTCCAGTCGGGGGACTGTGTACATGTGGTATCACCAGACTTCAGAAGTTCGTCCGATGTGGATGATTATGTTTTCTTTTGAAAAGTTTAGCCTGGACCTTTCGAACGAGACGCCTTCGTAGAACTCAACTCACCAATCGGGGTCATCTTAACTTTAAGAAGCTGCTGACTGCATTTTACATGTGTACCACTTATAATTATACAAGATCGTTATAAAAAAGATCGTTGACTGACACCACACTGGCTTGGTAATAGACGCGGGTTTATTGGCGACTTTACAAATGACGTTACCACTGCTGTATCTGATTCTTCATAAGTGGCTATTCCGAGGCCCCCACACTGTGGCCCATCATCAGCTAATCGATCGTACTGGAACTTTTTCAGCAAATGTGCAACTGCAACATACTACACAGCCATGGTCTCAATGAGAATGACCTTAGTTAAAATCATTCGTAATGCCACTTGAACTTATCTTCCCCCCATATAATTAGGATGATCTGGACTCGTTCTTCAGAATACGCACGCATTAGAACATTCGAGCATTGTTTTCTTACGTCTCGCGGCTCTCCCGTTGACATACACATAAAGATGCTTCTTAGAGGGCATGTTTCTAGCATGTCCAATTTTGTCCTGCACAACTAAACTCTGTTTATTAAGCGACTTTTAATTTACTTTCAGTACAGAAATGGTATAATTTTCCTGGGTGGTCTTAGATGCAAACATTAAAACCATGCTATTACCTTATACGGTGAGGACTGTCAACTGATTACACCACAATAGGCCAAAGATTTTACTTCTTTCCTAGACTATCGAAATCGCTTATTGATATACCTTCTATATCGTCACCTTGGAACCAGAAGGTACTATGTCCACTTTTTGGCAAAACGGAGTTAACACTGAACTCAAAGATCTTGTACTGATGGGCATCAACCCCGCAAAATAAGAGTTTGTGGCAGTCTAGCGCGGAGACACCTAAAATTAGTGACATCCCGGCGCAGGTGATAAGTGACGTCATCCCTTTTCTTCGAGTAGTCTTCTTTACATTCCTTAGAATCAGTGATAACATATCTAGTCTTTTTGTCCAAAAACTTTCGTATAATTTTGACAGCTGAAATTTGGATTTAATTTCATGATCAAACGGCCAAAACCGTTTTCTCCAAAACAGACTCTTAGCCGGCCAAAACCGTTTCCAGGGAACACCACATGGAGGTGATCTCTATCTTCTTTTTTTTTTTTTTTTTTTTTTTCATCGTTAGCTACAGTAAAGTTGTGGATATATACGTATATATATATGATTATATTGTACGATTATATACAGTTTGGCTATGTTTCAATGTGAAACCGTCGATCATTTTCTTTTTCCTTTATTCCAATTTCTGAATATAAGCCAGACTTTCAATTCTTTCGTCATTCTCATAGCCTTCGCTTTTCTTTTCTTTCTCCATAAATTCAACATCAGTCAATCGAAGGTATGACCGTGGTACTCACCATCTTGCTTTAGACATTTAATACGTTCGTAAACATTTGGATGCCTTCTATCAATGAGAGGGCCAAGTCTCCTGTTCCATCCCTCCGATGAGTCATTTGTCCTGTGCTTCGCTCCGTGGACACTCCACAGGTCTCGGGAAATTACTTCACCATCAAGCAAGTTCTCTAAAAACTAGTCGTAAAACTGTTGAATCTTTTCTCCTGTAGTCACGAACCAAGTCAAGCTCTTGAATTTTTCGCCATAAGCTTTGCATGAAGTGGTAGTGACAACCAGTAATATTTACGTCGGGAAATATTCCATCAATAATCGAAGTGTTGCATTCTCAAAATCTATTATGATTGATTTCGGATTCCAGATAGGTATTATGTTCTTTAAAGCTGTAAATAATCTGTTATATGTGGCCTTCTTCTTGTTGGGCGCATAAGCAACTGGAATAACGTTGGTTTCCTCCAATGAACTTCCCAGATCAGTTGAAATGACATAAATCTGAGTGAACTGCTTGCTGCAGGTTTTAGAAGTGTAGTCCATGAAATACGTAGTACAAGTAGATAAAGCTTGTTTTCCTTTCTTGCTCGCAAAAACTAAAATCCGTTCATAATTTTCATGACCCCAAAAACATATGCTAAATTTATATAGAAAGTTAAAATATTGATCACAATCCAAGCTCTCACAATAATCGTATATTTTCATAAAAATCTTGAAGTATGATCCCCTCTTATAGTACACCCACAAATTTTACGAACAAGCCAGTCTAAATTAATAGTATTGGGCTGTTCCATTTAACCCCTTAAAGCAAAAATAAAGCTCTGATTGAATGAGCAGAGAAAACATAACTCTCAATTGGATACACTGATTTGTTACCTCGCCAACATTTTTAGCAGGTATTAATGAATCATTCTTCTGGCGATAGTGGGGGAGGGTTGCGCCGGGATATCAATACGCTGAGATGTCAACGCGCTGAGGTGTCTCGAACCCCAAAAATAATATCTGACAAAACGACCCCCAAGTGGCTAGAAATGTAATGAATTTATACCGACTTTAAATGGAACTTCAAACTTTAAAACTGTTTTTCGTCAAAAGTAGCTGAGGTGGGCATAATACCTTCTGGTTTCAAAGTGACGATATAAAGGAAGCGGATGAAATATTTCAGATGTGTAGAAGACAACTTTCAAATATAAAGTATATTCCCTTCTTCACACAGTGCACTGATATTAATGTTTGCTGCTTCTCAAGTCGTGGTGTACTATTTTTCTGGGCGTAGGTAAGACTGTATACCGATCAGTGTAACAGTGTCAGTGTAACACACGAGCTGGTACACACATATAGTGTTTCAGTTTCACGTATATTGTGTGTAAGAGAGAAGTATGTAATTGGATGTTGACATATTACTAGCAGAGTAATATAATTATTAGTATTAACATTCTCCCACAGTCATGTATAGACTCTTGAACTGGAGTCCTTAACCTTATTACTTAGCATTCCCATTAACTCAAATTCAATTTAATCCAATGAGAGAACAGAAAATCAATATTCTAGTTTACCACTGATCTTGTCTTTGTAATCTGATAGCGTTCAGGCAATAAAAAGAGAGCAAATCTATTCCAGGAATACTATTACATTGGTCACTTCCTTCCGGCACTAACACACAACCACAAATGCTTTGTTTTCTCAGAATACAGAAGCGCCATTGTTTTAAACAAATAGTATGTGTTCTATATTGTTCTGTTTACAGATAATGAAAAACAGATACTAATTAGTTTAACCAATTGCTAGTCTTCCACATAGAAATACCGTACTATTGAGTTCTCAATGTGTTGTTTGTTCTAAAATCATGAGAACACACACACAGAAATATAAACAAATTCAGAATAGTGACAACACTATTCGTTGAAGAGTGATATAATTTACATTTAAATATGAATTAAACAATTCAGATACTTTGCGGAGATGTTTAGTCGAAACAACCGATACCATGGATTTTGGTAGAATTTCGTAATTAGTGGTGTTACGAGCACCTTTTCAGAGTTTATGTTTTCCATGTAGACTATTTTGCTTCAAGGAGGGTGTAGGACGAAATCTGGGGGGTAGAGAGGTTATGGTGAAAATCCTAGCTTCATTGTCAACGTACTCACAGTTGCCAAGAAAGCATTTAGTTAAGAACCCTCAGTAGCAATAGTCACGTCTGCCCTAATCATGGATATTAAAACATAACGAACAAATGAGCAATAATGATATTTTGCAAGTAGTCCCGATAAAACTTAAGAATATATATCGTAGTCCAGGAGCATATGTCAATATTTCCTAGTCCGTGGGATTTTGAGTGAAGGGATGTTGCGGGTAGGTGGAATACCTTCATTAGAAGGTACCTAATCATGTGGTACCAGGTGACAAGCCGAAAACTGTGGCAGGGGACCGGGAGGGGGAAAAACAAAATGGCCGCCGGTAAAGTTCGTCTCTCTGCTTTTAAAGTGTTATAACTTCTACAAATTTTTAATTAAAACGTTCGTGGTTGTGCGAATATTTTAATAACACATTAGAAATTCCATTTTAGGACAATTTGTTGCCATAGCGACGCCATATTTTAAATATGGCGTCCTTGAATCCCAAAATTAATTATCATCAATCTCTTTTCTTTATATTCGAAGCGAAATAACTCGTAAACCGCCAAAGGTAGGCGAAATAGCCTTGCAATAAACGTTGTAGGCCATTGCAAGGGCTTTCCAACGAGGTATGTTCCATTTCTGTATCTTTAAAACTAACGGAGCTAGACTAGTTTATGTAATGGTAGGTGTATGGCTTATGGCTTTTAATGCAGGACCAGAAAGATTGGTCTGACACCTACATTTGTAAGTTCGTGAGTTTTGTGTGAAGGACCGTTGCGGGTAGGTGGAATACCTTCATTAGAAGGTACCTAATCATGTGGTACCAGGTGGCAAGCCGAAAACTGTGGCAGGGGACCGGGAGGGGGGAAACAAAATGGCCGCCGGTGAAATTTGTCTCTCTGCCTTTAAAGTGCTATAACTTCTACAATTTTTAAATTAAAACGTTCGTGGTTGTGCGAATATTTTAATAACGCATCAGAAATTCCATTTTAGGATAATTTGTTGCCATAGTTACGTCATATTTTAAATATGGCGTCCTTAAATCCTAAAATTAATTATTCTCGATCCCCTTCTTTTTATATATTCAAAGGGAAATAACTTTTAAATTGCTACATGTAGGCGAAAGTATCCTGAAATAAACGTTCTTGGACAATTCAAGACCTTTAAAATGAGAATGGTAGATGTAGTACTTTTTGGTTTTTAATACAGGGGCAGAAAGATCGGTGAAAGACGCTGTGAAAGGTGGAAATTCAATATCACAAGCTTAAGCTTACTGGTTTTTTAAGGACTCAGAGTGTCCCTTTTAGGGTTGGGCGTGTAAAATATAAATCAGAATTGGGCTATCATCATCGTCATCTTTGCTTTATTTGTTTTTAAACTATGCGTTTCTTGAGGGGACTGAAAAGAGGGGTGTAACGAACATAAAGTGCACAAAAAGCACAACATAAACAAGTAACTTTGGCTTTACATTTACCTAATCTATCCTATATGATGCTCTGTGGTACAATTAGTTTAGAAATATACCCTCGAGCTACACATTTTTGGATTTAAAAGAGAAACCACATAAAGAAAACATATTTTCTTGCGAGATTTTTATTAACTAATCTGTCAATACCATTGTTTAAATTCCTTAGTGTTTGATTTATTTTATTTATTTCATTTATTTACTTTTATTTCTTTATCAACCCGTTGTCTATCCGACCCAGTCGGTCACTATAAAAAATCACTCAATTGGTTAGTGGGTCTTTACTAGTTGGTTTCTCCCCTGAGCATTCCTTACATTCTATTTCTAAGGTTTCTCCCCTACGATGTCACACCTACGGTTTCTCACCTGAGCATTCCTTACATTCTGTTTCTAAGGTTTCTCCCCTACGATGCCACACCTATGGTTTCTCACCTGAGCATTCCTTACATTCTATTTTTAAGGTTTCTCCCCTACGATGTCACACCTGTTCTGTTTTGTTTACCATTTGATTCAGTGATTCAGCCACCAGTATCTTATTGCATGGAGTTTTAACAATGTTTATTATAAGCGTAAATTGTCACATGTACTGACACGGGTATTCACATTTTCTCAGCTTGTTATTATTGTGAGTTCCGGCAATTCGTTGTTGTTATCCACATTTATTCTGGAGAATTTGAAAATCAGATTCATTTGGTTTCGAAAATAATGTTTCTTTATGATAACAACAATTGATTCCATTATTTGGGAGAACAAAGGCCATATGAAGACTAGCCATCGAGAGTCTCATCACTATCATCTTCTGAATCTTCCCATCGTAAGTCATAGTTTACACACTGATCTTCATCTCCGCTACAAAGACACAGTATCGTACATCGCAGGGAGTGAGATAGACACTTGCATGCCAAAGAACACTTACTTACTGTACAACCGCAGCGAATCAACCGGAATACAGTCTCTGGAGCGCAAGGTAGTGTGCACATCACAGGAACAATCTTCTTTTCATCACTAGTTTCTTCTTCCCATCCACAATCTATTGGCTTGGCAGATTTGGATGCGATTTTCCGGCACTTTTCCATACCAGTACTTGGAAGTTCACTCTTTTAATGAAAGGTGTAAGGGCCGCTCTGGTTGGAGGAAGACCTGAGCCTTGAATGTCCCTTTTCGTGAATAACCACCATCGTAGTTTCCCAATATCTTGAATGTTAGTGCTCGGCACATAAACATTGCGAATGAACTTCTCAATGATCCTCTCGTCATCGTCATTGAACCGACTAGAACCGAGATTTCCAAGAGATTCAAGCATCGCAACTCCAGCGTTGTAAAATTATTTCCAAAATATCTTCTTTGACTTCCTTGAAAATGCCCCAGTAATATCACACCCTGAGATAGCATGGAACCCAAGTAAGGCTTCTACTCTAAGAGATCCAAGAGAGGTGCGGATAGTATGAGTATCTATCATTCTCTTATTAGCTCCAACTCGTGTGACAAACTTCGTATTGGCAGGTAAGTGTCTAGACCACCACACAGACAGAACAAGGACATCAGTATCTTGTGACATTATGTGGATGGTCTGTGCCCCTTGAGACGCTGCATAAAGACTGTGAAGTATTATTTTTGTATCTGCTTCTTCATGTCTCTTTAACTCACTGATGTCCTTCCCTTCTGAAGATTTTGCTTCTGTTCTCCAGCTGGGAACTAAGTGTTTCCCCAACTTGCTTACATAAAGTAGATTTTTTTCTGAAAGATAAGCTGTGAATGCATCTTTGGTTTTTGGATGGGACAGAAGATTTCTCATAATGATATTTTTTTATATTGGCAGAGTCAAATATTTTGTATTCGATTGTTGGGCTGTCTCTTGCTCTTTTCTTTACATTTACATTTTAATGACTTATTTCCATACTTATCAAAAAACAAGGTGTTTCATGGTATTTCAAGATTGTTGACTCTATTCTTTTGCAGAATTCTGTAGACAAATCGATGCATGAGTTAACATGCGCTGGCTTTATCAACGCTTGGGGTTCTGCCATGTCATCAAGAATAGCAACAGAGTAAGAAGCAGCTGATCTGTGTGTAATTGATGCTTCAGTGCTAGTAAGTACGGGTGTTGTTGAATCGATTTCTTCCAGTTCTATTCTTTCGTCATATTTCACTTCCGATTTTTTCTCTCTCCAACTTTCTGAACTGATATTCTGATCTTCCTGGAGCAGCAACTCTTCTGTAGGTTTCCCATCCTATTCTGTAGGTTTGCCGACATTCTCTAGAATTTTCATAAGAATACTCTCTTTTCTACATAAGAACTAGTCTAGCTCCGTTTGTTTTCAAGATACAGAAATGGAACATACCTCGTTGGAAAGCCCTTGAACTGGCCTACAACGTTTATTTCAGAGTTATTTCGTCTACCTGTGGTAGGTTACGAGTTATTTCCCTTTGAATATAAAGAAAAGGGGTCGAGAATAATTTTGGGATTTAAGGACGCCATATTTAAAATATAGCGTCGCTATGGCAACAAATTGTCCTAAAATGGAATTTCTAATGTGTTATTAAAATATTCGAACAACCACAAAGATTTTAATTTAAAATTTGTAGAAGCTATACCAGGGTGAGTCTTATGTTAGTAGCGTGTTCATGGATAATGTGCAGCACCCGCCTCCCCCTGTACCACAGAAGCCTATTCTGCGAAGTACATCCCATCACACTGTATGGTCCTTCTCCAACGTTCCACCAGTAACACAAGCCCCTGACGATACCAGGCTGTAGGCTTTGAACCAAAGAACTTAGTAATGCCAGTAGTCACATCATCCACGGAATGGAATTGTCTGCCCCGCAGAAAGTGTGCCATGGAACGAAACATATGAAAATCAGATGGCGCAAGGTCGGTGCTGTAGGGAGTGGTGGTGAAATGTCCACGCCATCCATGTCCGCAATGTGCTGGCGGACTCTTCTTGACCTGTGGCATGGAGAGTTGTGAAATTGGAGGAGCAGTCGCTTTCGGTTCACCAGTGCTGGATAACGACGGCGCACAATGTCGTATAGCCGTTGCAGCTGTTCAGCATACAATGTCCCATCTATGGAACGACCATGTGGAACGAGCTCCCAGTGCACCCGAGCTTCGAAATTCCACCACACACACATCATTGTCTTATCTTCAAACCGCCATCTTTGAACCACTGGCTGCGCCTCGGTACCTGGTCGATGCCATTCTTTTCCGGTGTCAGGATAACGAAGAAAGATCCACTTTCCATCGGTCGTGATGATCCGCCGCCAAAACCTGTCGTCAGTTGAGTTTCGAAGCAGTTCTTCAAACAGGGTCACACGTTATTGAGCTTGAGCGGGAGTCAAATCATGGGGAACCATTCTCGATTGCCTGGAGCGAAACCCAAGTTGATGCAGATGACGAACAACACTGGTTTGTGATGTCTGGACCTCATCTGCCAGCTGACGGGTACTGGTTCCTGTGTTTCCTTCAACAGTGTTCAGGAGGGCATCGATATTCGTCGTCACAGGGCGTCCATTTTTGAGCATGTCATCGAGACAGGTGTCACCAGACCGAAAAGGTTGAAACCACTTTCTTGCTGTGGACTGGTGGACATTACCTTCACCTTTTACGGCACAAATATCCTTGGCCTCTGCTGCTGCATTCAACCCCTTTCTCCAGTAATGGCGCAGAAGCACACGACACACAAGTTTCTCCTCAGCCATTATCCTGCCAACTGTGTATTCAACGCGTAGTTCCTCCCACACACCGTTAACGTTGTGATCAAACAGACACGTGACACGCTTTCTGCTATCACCACCTTCAACTGTTCTACACGTTGCGCATGGTTTTCCGGCATCAAGTGGGCGGGGCCACCCAACGCTACGAACATATGACTCACCCTGATAGCACTTTAAAGGCAGAGAGACAAATTTCACCGGCGGTCATTTTGTTACCCCCCTCCTGGTCTCCTGCCACGGTTTTCGGCTTGCTACCTGGTACCACATGATTAGGTACCTTCTAATGAAGGTATTCCACCTACCCGCAACAGTCCTTCACACAAAACTCACGAACTTACAAACGTAGGTGTCAGACCAATCTTTCTGGTCCTGCATTAAAAGTCATAAGCCATACACCTACCATTACATAAACTAGTCTAGCTCCGTTAGTTTTAAAGATACAGAAATGAAACATACCTTGTTGGAAAGCCCTTAAACTGGCCTACAACGTTTATTTCAGGGCTATTTCGCCTACCTGTGGCGGTTTACGAATTATTTCCCTTTGAATATAAAGAAGGGGGATCGAGAATAATTAATTTTGGGATTTAAGGACGCCATATTTAAAATATGGCGTCGCTATGGGAACAAATTGTTTTAAAATGGAATTTCTAATGTGTTATTAAATTATTCGCACAACCACGAACGTTTTAATTTAAAATTTGTAGAAGTTATAACACTTTAAAAGCAGAGAGACGAACTTTACCGGCGGCCATTTTGTTTCCCCCCTCCCGGTCCCCTGCCACAGTTTTCGGCTTGCCACCTGGTACCACATGATTAGGTACCTTCTAATGAAGGTATTCCACCTACCCGCAACATCCCTTCATTCAAAATCCCACGAACTTACAAATGCGCCTGGACTATCGGATGAACTAATCCACAATTTCAATGTTCTTCTGTTCGATGAGAAATGACCTGCCTCATGACGTCATAATTTCTTGCCTGAATGAAGTCGTTAAAAAATCTGAAGTACTTCATTAGCCGAGTGTTAATGAGTATTATCGGAGTCGATTTTGTAAATTTCGTATTGTTCCTATTTTTTCCGGCTTTTTCTGCAGCGCTCACCCCTACCCAATTATTTTCGTCTTTCTTAGCGCTAGATTCCCCTCTTTCCGATCTTTCATCCTTTCCTCCGGTTTTGTCTTTTCCCTTTAATTTCTCGTTTGTTCTCTTCCCTCTCTGCCTCCTGTTTATGTTCTCTTCATCCTTTCTATCTTAATTCTTTCCTGATTGTCTTTCTCTCTTTTCTATTCCATCCTTTTGCTTCTCTTTTTTCATTCGGGTCCTCTCTGCTCATGTAAGTAAGGTGGATCGTTTTAGAAGTCAATGCGACTCAAATACAGAATTATAACTACACTTTATATACGGTATGTGAGAAACAGTGTTAATTAGGGGTGGGTGGAACCGGATCCTGAAGGAACCTAGAATCAGATCCTAAACGAAACAGTTCCAGAATCTGGATCCGAGTGCTGCGTATACGGAGTGTATTCCTAGTGTAAATAAGAGAAATTCAAAAGGTACCGGTACATGTTCACCTCGGCACAAGTTTCAATAACCATTTCATCAACTTTCTAGGGACATAAACATAAGTACATTCATAGCACAACTATTGTTGCCAGGAACGCGGACAAAATTAGAATCGAAGTAAGAATTGATCCTATATTGGTGTCGTAAAAATACTGGTACAGTCAGAAATAAACTAAATTCTGGCTGCTACGCTGCTGCATGTGAAACAACTGCTCTGTGGTTGTGTAGAGGAATTAGCTGATATGTTATAAGTAGTGATTCTGCCAAACCCTCCCTGTGGGGTGTCATCCCCCACGAAATCTCGATCGCACTCCCAAATATAATTTGAATTTTTAAAAAAAACAATAGAAACTGTACAAATCTTCAATTCCACCCTCCCAATTTTCACTTTAGATCCCCTCAAACTGAAAATCCTGGAAGAATACCTGCTTGTAAGTAGTATAGCAGACAGTAGGTTAGTGTAAGTATAGACATCAAAGTTAAGACAGTCCGGTAAGTTTCTATGAGTACTGTTAAGGCAGTCTGTAGGAATGGTAAGATGACACTTGAAGAGCACCAAGCGAACATCAAATTTTCAATTAAGCTGTATTAGACATTTTACTGAGACATGTGCTCTGCTACGTTAGATTTTACAAGGAGAAAGCAATGTCGCAGACCAAATTACGAGTGTCACAAGCGATTCGTAAGTGATCGCGTGTCCTGTGAAAATCATGTACACACCCAGGGAACTCAAGATGAACCAATACCTCACAAAGCAGAATATACCTCCATATTCTCCTGATCTTGTTCAAGCTGCTTTCGAAGATCAAACACTTGCTCAAATGGTTCACTTCATCTGAAGATGTCAAGATATATGCGAAGAAGGTGACCGAAAATGGTCTGCAGGACTGTTCTGAGTTCTGATAAATGCTATGAACGGTGGAAAAAGTGTGTCACTGCCCAAGGTCATTACTTTGAAGGTGATGAATAAATCGTTATATTCGCTCTGCAATAAAAGTTTCTAGGTATAAAAGTTCTATTTATTGTTTTACTGTACTAGTACATATATTATACACAATCATTATCGGATATCGATAAACGATTTTCGATTTCCATCGATTTTTCGATATCAAATCTTCGACATTTCGGTTTCCGATATATCGTACGATTTTCGATTTGTCAGTGATATGAAAGTTCGATATGGAAATTCAGAAATCGCACAGCCCTACGCGCAATACAACATGCACCTCTAAGATAATAAATGATCAATCCAGTCCTACCTGTGACTTTGAACGCGGCTAAATTATATTCATAGTAAAAAACCTTAGATCGCCCTTCCCCTCCACCCAAATATTGCATGTGCCCCCCAAAACGAAAATTGAAATAATACAGTAGATATAACAAGTTTCAGGCACTTGGTACCCGATACCTGTATGTCTGCCCATCAGAAATCACCCAACTTGGCTGATCGACCCCTTTCAAATATATATATATATATATATATATATATATATATATATATGTTATATAAGAATAGTCCAAAAAGAGAATTATTTTATTTTTACACAAATCTTTTGATTAATGGCAGCCATTTTTGTATTGCGGCGAATGCCAAAATTTGTGTTAGGAGACGTTTACGGAAAATATGGTACCTGCAGACTGGGTTATCATAGGACATTGAAACAAATACCTTCCTTTCCTTTAGAATCCGCTTCATAATTTTTCGTCCTCTGCATGAAAACCCTAAACGAACTGGTCAAAATGGTATCAAAATGTGATTGTTGAAATAAAAACTATTCCGGTTTCCAGGGCGCTTTTTCGGCCGAAAGGGATTGCATATATCAAAGTTTTTTTTTTTTTTCAAAATTAATCTTGCAAACACTCAAATCTGTGATTGCCTAAAGGAAAATTTTATAGCAGATGCCAATCACCTCTTTTTTGAATGTAAAAAAATACAGTTTAGGACGTAGAAATCTCTTAAATTCTCTCAAAAAAGCAAAAAAATTCTTATCGATCCATTCTATTAATTCGTTGTTAGCCTCTCCATAAAGTCAAATAGGATATATTTTATTAAGTTTTCTCAGAAAAAAACAATTGTCAACTATAGTTAATGTTTCTAATTTCCTACACATCGTCTTATTTATTAGAAATGTGGCAGTTTTACCTAATGCAATTAGAATACAATACATAAAATATCTTAGTCAAAAATCAATAAAATTCCTTCCAGCAGATGTAACATAAATGTCCGTATCAGTGAAGAAAACATTCTTTTAATCAAAGTGAAAATATTTACGAACCTCACCTATATTATTCGTACTCATCACGTGTGCACTATTAACATATCAAAGTATGCTTCAGATTGATATTCAATTCCTTAATATTTTATGATTTTTTTTTAAATCCAAAAATTCGTATTTTATGCATATTGGAGACCCGATATCTCTGGTGGAAAAAAAATATAAACATATATTATTTTTTTTACACGTTATACATTTATGCCAGGTAAAACAAGAGTAACAATTTGAACTTTAATATTTGAATTTGAAGGATCTACAAATTTGGTGGAAATTAGGGGTGAATAATGCTCGTGCGCGCTATGGTATGAATATTGCTGCCCTTTTCTCTGGTGGGAGACCAGATAAAAATAAATTTACAAATTAGGCACTTATATCAGGAGAAACTAAGATAGAAATCTCAACTTTCATATTTGAATTTGAAGGGAGTTACAAATTTACAAGCTGAGGTGTGAATAATGCTCGTGCGCGCTTTGTGTGAAATGTTATATTACCACCAGAGTGCCACAGAAAGATGTGAATACCTAAAGTAGATCCAGAAATATCTAGTCTTGCCAACGAGACGAGACGAGACAGAGAAATGGCTATGGAAAATTTGCAACGTTCAAAATTCTACCGTAGTTTCTCCTGAGATGAATGTATAATGTCTAAAAAAAAAAAACTATTTTTATATTTTGTAAAACTACAGCTACTGCGCCTCTAATATGCATAAAATAGAAATTTCTGGGTTTTCAAAAAATAATAAAATATCTAGGAAGCACATATCAGCCTTCATATACTGTATATAATCAATATACTTTGATATGTAATAGTGTACAAGAAATCAAATTTAATATTCAATCCCTTCCGGGTGAAAAAGCGCCCTGAAAACCGAAATTATTCTTTAAGACACTCGGTGGTTATCCTTTAGAAAAATCACTTCTTCTTCCAGCACACTGCTTTCGTTTTACTATCTTAACAGTTGTCATTACTTTTTAAAAAATATGTTAGTCTTTTTTCAATTGTCCGTTCTCCCCTTTTCCATTTTTAACTCACGTGGCAAGAGGAAAGAGGGTCTGTTCGCTCGTGTTGAAATGCAGATTTCCGACAAAGGAAGCGACAGCTAGAGAGAGAGAATGCACTTTTTTTTTTTTACAGCAGGACAGGAAGTAGGTAGAAAAAGCGTCGGGATGGAAAGTAAAGAGAGGGGGGGGGGGAAACAGAACTTCTTGCCTAAAGAAGAAAATTGGCAAGGTATTCTTGGTTCTTTAATTCTTAAACAGTCTCCCTCTCTGCCTCATTTTGCACATAGTGTATTCTAGAGGGATTGACAATATTCAGGGACTGAACATTTCTAAGCCATTGAGCTGAATTTAATGTTACTGGAAAGCTTGATTACTATGTGAAGCTAGAGACAAGAGGAAAGGTCCTTGTTTGTCCATTTTCGGTTTAGTACAAAATGGACGAATCTTTTTTTCATTCTAATTCAGCTTTCTCCGTTTGTTGTTTATCTTTTTAATTTTGTCTTGCTTGTTCAGTTGGGCACATACTGTACTGCACATATAATAGTAATCCTATAAATAGCGTTCATGTTATTTTGAGCAACTCAAGTTTTAAGAAATAAATAAGAAACAAGCGAGAGCTGCGATTCTACCAATAATCGCGAAGGCTCTGGTCCCTTGATAGCATTTTATGCATGCAAGCACTATTTTTTTTATACGGTAAAGTAGTTTCGGAACACTGACAATTACACTGCTCAGGTACGGGAAAACTCAAAGTACTTTTCTACTGTGTGGAATAACGTTTATGCCAAGTTTGGCTCAGTTAGGTCTAACTGAATGGAAGCAATTTGAAAATTGATTATTTTTAAAAATGGGTTGGCAACACTGAACTACTACACCAATTGAGACTGTTCCGGCGTCTCTAAGCTAGTCTATTCAAGACATTTCTTACGATACCTCAGCCACGTCTCTACACCTTGTGGTTCGTAAACATATATTTTGGACGTGGGCTAGCAACACTGACAACGGGGTACCTAGGGACAGGAATACCCACAGTATGTTGCTACTGTGTCAAATAATCTTTATGCCAAGTTCGGTGGTTCTATGTCTAAAGTAACGGAAACAATTTGAAAAAGATAGTTTTATAGAAAATAGGTTGGCAACACTGGCAGGTGGGGTGTTTGGAGAAGTGGACTTCGTTCAGTATTTTTCTATTGTATCAAATAATATTTGTGCCAAGTTTGGCACAGCTAGGTCTAACTGAATGGAAGCAATTTCAACCATTGATTTTTTAAAAATGAGTTAGCAACACTGAACTATTGGACAAATCAACACGGTTCCGGAGGCTCTGAGCTAGCCTAGTCAAGACCTTTCCAATGACACGTCAGTCACGTCTCTACGCCTTGTAGTTCCTGAGATTTAATTTCTGGACACGGACAGACTGACGGACGGACACCATGAGCGAGATTATAATGTTCCTTTTGATATAGCTTCGTTATTTAGGGAACTGAAAACGGACCATACAGCGACACAAGCGTAAAAAAAGTTAAGTTACAACTGAAAGCTTGGTCCTAGATACAAACTAGGTTTTATATGCAATCGAGCGTTCCTGTGTGTTACAGTACAACTCACTATTCAAAAAAAAAAAAAAAAAATCCCCATAGACAGGCGTCGCAATTAAATAGCGAGACGGTATGTTTAATATTCACGAAATATTTATATTAACAAGGAAAAACTGAAAACAAAGGTTCAATACAAACTAAAAATTAAACTTTCTTTTCAAAATAAGTAGAGGAGAGTAGTTTCTTCTTCATTGTTTTACGGTGCAAGTATCTTGTTTTGGCAGTCTAGACGGATAAAAAGAAATACTCAGAAACAGCGTCTGAAAATGCCCTACGTATTGTTAAAAAGCACAAGCAATCGTAATGAAATGTCATAAACGAGATTACAAAGAAAAAGACATATGGTAGGTTATACAGATCATATTGAAGATATACTAATAAGTACATAATAGCAGCATAAAGTCACCAGACATTACATTAGACACCTTACGAACGTGACGAACTCCGGAGACCAGCGCACTGCACACCGAATGTTAGCCGACGAATAGTCTCTTCAGAAAACTTGGTCACAATACAGACGTGACTGAGAGGCAAAAGGTGACTATTGCATTTGTTCGTGGCAAAGAACATAACATGAATAAAGTTGAAGAATTTGCGGGTGTGTAAAAATGTGCCGGTCTACTAACAGTGACGTATATCCCAATCTAATCGCCGCCATAGTGCAATCGAACGAAGGTACTGACAGACAGGGACGGCCGTCGCGTGCCACGCGACGACTGCAAACTGCTTCACAAGAACTTCTGGAAGAAGTCAATAAAGGATCCTTCCAACCTATTTGCAAAAGAGCATTCTGATGTCCGCTGAATGCGTGGGAAAAAAGGATTCATGTCAGGCTAATCCGAAACCTTGTAGAGTACCTGCCAAAACCTAGCTAATTGTTGCTTTTATATAACCCCACGGAAGTGTCACATTAGGTAAATTTCAACTAGAAGTGTTCAATTTTTTGTCCGGTGGGATTATTTATAAAAGATGATTGTCAACTAAAGGTTAATTTCTTTGTGTTTACTTCGATATCTCTTAACACTTAAATTAACATGTTAACTCGCTAATGTTATTCTGTTTTACCATACCACATAGGATCTTGTTTCATTCCACCACGCAATAAACAAAACAATATGGCTGCTTCAAAAAACTAAACGACCTAGCAAGAAATATTTAGCTTGAATTTGTTACAATTTACCTGAATTAAACTCTAACTTTGAATATAAGCGGAATGATAAGCAAGTCTGATATGCTTGACCACAGTCAGAATAATTTAGTAAAACAGTTCCTTTAACTTTGTACTTTACAAAAAAAAAAAAAAGTTCTTATTCCACTTGATACATAAAGCACAAACTTAATTCTCACGTTGAAAGCCTAATTCAGATGAATATTGCATTTCCTTGAGGATTAAGGGAAAGGAGGATATCTTGTCTTACCAGATCATCTCATTTTATCCCACTTTCCCCCATATAAAGAAGATAGCTTATTTAGTAAAGGCAACAGAAGAGGCAGTGTAGAGATCTTACCTTGTCCGCTGGGAGTTACTTCGCTTCTTTGCCTTTATGGGGTTCTAGACCATGTATTTTTCCTTGAGATCTTCATCTGCAATCTACATTATTTCAGCATTCACTATGAGATATAGACAGCAAATAGAACGTTACGTCTATGTTTGAGTAACGTTCTAAACAAACACTTGAGTTTCCACAGAAGAGTTTTACAGTTTTTTTTGGCAAAGTGGACTCCGAACCACTGAGTTCAATAGGCTCTTCCCGTGTCCATGAACATACTAAGGTTGCTAACTATTCAGCCAACTGCAGCCTAATTGTTTTTATTTAATTTATGTTGTGCTGTTTCTGTATTACATCTCCAAATACGGTGATTGAATGTTTTTTTTTTAAAGAAAAGTGACTGATAACTAACTCTATGGCTCATGGAACTCGCAAGTTCATCGCCACAGTAACGAACGTTCGCTATTGGATTCTATCCTGGGCAACATTAAGCCAATTTTCATCACGAACACCTACTTCTCGAAGATCTCTTCTAATATTGTCCTCCCGACCACGTCTCGGTCTTCCTAATGATCTCCTTCCATCCGGCCTTCCAACCAGGATAGAATATAATCTTCAGTTTCCCCCCACCTTAGTCGTCGCGATTTCATTATTTTTAGAACATTTGGTGAATCGTACAGCCCACCAAGTTCTTCATTATGCAGTCTCCTCCATTTTCCAGTCATCTCGTCCCATTTCGGTCCGTATATCTTTCTCAGAACCTTATTTTCAAACACACGTAACTTATGTTCATCTGCTAGGGTCGTGCTCCAACTCGCGCAAGCGTTAAGTATTACCGGCAGAATAACCGTTCTGTATATTTTCAATTTCAATTTCCTTGATATTAATCGCGATGTTAGAAGTTTTTGGACTGAATAGAAACATGCGTTGCCCGATACTAAGATACTTTTTATTTCTTCCGTGACCTCATTTTTGCTTGTTACGTATACTCCCAAGTAGGGTCTATTTAAATTTGTTTACTTTCTCTATGACCTCATCCCTAATTCTAATGTTTTTATTGTGTTTCGGCTTGTTATAATGTATTTTGTTTTATCTATGTTTACCTGTAGACCTACATCATCGCACGACATCGGCGTTACTTTGTAATTCGTTCCCTTGAAAATGGCAGACAGTGAATAACTGTTCCCGGTGCATTAATTTGAATATTGAATTTTATTTTTAAGGCCTTTAGGTAACTTTGGCTCAGGCCGGATGGATGATGATGGAATGAATTGGTGGAATGAAGAAAGTGGAAAGAAACAGAACTCCGAAATTACCCACGCACACGGTGTTGGTCCACCACAAAGCCCACATGGTATGAGCACATATCGAACGAACGACTCCTAGCACCAGAGGTGAGTACTCTACCATTGAACCACCGCGGCCCCTCCCGGTGGATGAATAGTTACAGTCGTTACCTTGTCATCAACAGATCCCAGGTTCGATTCCCGGTGGAGATGCATGTGGTTTGGAATCCACTTAAAACTATAAACCCGTCCTTAGGAAGGCAATGACAACATCTTATGGAAGAAAATAACAACCTACCATCTATTCACCTTCATCAGGGACTTCCGGGTTATAGACCTACCTCTGAGTAAAACAACAATCATTATCATCAATAGCAATAAAATCACCACTTTTGGAGATAAATAACTGGCAATAATAAACTAATTCTGTATTAAATCATCTAAATTTGAACCCAATTATCGTAGAGGCAAGATAAAGAATTGCTGGGTGGAACACTGCCATCGCATATCGGTCTATGAATCTGCACTCTGCCTTGGATTCAAATACATCCATGGTTCGGATTCTACGTTGGCCCCATCTACGTTCTACGTTGGCTACGTCCTCAATTAGAACAAAAATCAGAACTGAAGCAGGAAAAAATAAAGGGAAGTTGGAGACACTGATTGTGACAGTATGCAGGGGAAGTTTTAAAAATCAACATAAAAACGAGATGAAGTGCTCATTAGGAATGCCAGTCACGGGCACATTACCAGAAATTTGTTCACGGGAAGGGAGGAGAAACAGGGTGTGGAGGGATGGAAGAATGCGACAGAACAGAGGAGCAATGAAATTATCCAATCACGTCTCACCCTATCTATCTGTCTTGTCAGTCTTCAACATCAACCTCCCCCCCTTTAAACACACACACCAAACCATTACCGATTCTCTCTCTCTGCCATCTTTTCATCCATCCCACGAATTCGTCTGTTAACAACGGGGTTTACACGCGTTGACACACGCATACATACACACAGACACATGACACATTCTGTCTCTCCCTCCTTGCTCGTCACACACATAGACAGACACACACACGTTCTCTCACAAATAGACAGATAGACACCTACGTTGACATGTTCAAAGACAGTCTGAAACACGAACCATTACAAATCGCTATCATCACTTTTGTCACGCAACTGTTTTCAAAGCTTTCTGTTTTTGGTCTCTACTTATCGTTTAGCAATAATCCATTGCGATGTATTAGAATGAGATACAAAGACAAATACACCTACATGACATGAATTTCTTTTATCTAGTAAGAAACTGAACAAAGTCTGGCGAAGAAAACAAAGGGAAAAAATATTTGACACTAACTCTTTTTGTTACAATATCCTTGTGTAGAACCATTATGAAAATTTGATCGCTAAACTATCGAAGAATCGAAGTGCAGTCTCGCTTGTTGAGCAGTCTGTTCTACCGCTTGCCGTTGTGGTGTGCCAATTGCTACGGGTGCTAACTGGCACAACCGGATTTTGGTCCAAACACGATATTCATATAGCGGATTTATCTTACGTTTTCAGTGTGCTCAACTGCTCATTCCCACACACCTGACGTAAGCATCCTAGGGTTGCCAGACATCCAGAATTTCACGGTAACGCCCATGTAAAAAGAAAGTCTTCGTCAAGTTCCATAATATGATACACAATTTTCCATATTTATTGTAGCAGGTGTACCTCGGACGCAAGGGCCTCTTTTACAGTATATCCTCCTTACCAGGGGTTGGAATCTCTACAAACACTACAGTCTTCTTTATAACATAATGAGAATTGGCTGGGAAACTGAGGTGGTCGAGAACCATTCTTAAAATGCAAGCTGGTAAGATGGCTGTTAGCTCAGTGACAAAAAAAAGTGGAAGCCTGGGGTTTGATTTCCTAGATGTTAAAGCGATCAATCGGTGTATCTTTCATTTTAATAGTCCAATTGCAAAACGTAGTATGGCTACTCTAGCACTTTCCCAGGAAATTAGGAAAACTGCAAATGCAGGTTTTTCTTTACCTGAGAATGAATTTTCTCTTTAAGATGGAAAGGGTAAATAATGAAATTTTCCCGCTGCTTATAAGTTACAACTAAAGCCCAGGATATGAAGAATCTAGGGATACTAATTTTTAGACAAACTAGTCTTTGGAATTGGACTACTCAATTCTTCCTTTGTCATAATAGTATGTCTCTCTAAGCATGTTCACTCATATTTCCGAATTATTGTACAGAATTTGAACCTAAAAGGAAGGGGCGATTACAGATCGTCGACATTGAATTCATTTATTAGGAATTATTGTGTGTAAAACGGACGCTACATTCTCTCCTATGGTGAGATGGGTAAAGTATTAAAGATTAGTTTCTAAGAGTGATTAACAGTAATTACACCTTCCATTATATAGAAGGTATTAATATGGAAAACTTTCCCAGAAGCAATTATCAAGTTAGTATGGGAAGAAATAGAATTCCTTGTTACTATATAGCCATATAGGTGCTTCTCAGAAACGTCCTTCCCTCTATATGGTGGAAGGCTAACTAACTCCAAAATCAGGAAACAAAAATTTGGCCACTAACTACAGGCCTATATCCCTTTTTTTCTGTTTTGTTCATCATCTGAGGAAATATTGTTAAGGATAGGCTATTAAAATTCCTTTTACTATACATCCATCCTGCTCAGTTCCTGCCTAACCAACCTGTCTACTCTCCAGTCACACGCTATTCCTTACCTGTCTAATAATACATAACTTGATATCATATACTTTGACCTCACATTCGATTAGTCATGATAATTTGTTACACAAACTGTGTCATAGGTTTAACATTCACGGTCAATTCTTATCCTTAATAAAAGATTACGTAGCTGACCGCCAGCAACGTGTTGTTCTGGCGCTGCTTCTCAGTGATGAATTATTACATCTGGAGTACCACATGGTTCCGTCCTCGGACTCTTACTTTTTGTTCTTTTCATAGACGATCTTATGGAGCACTACATTGAATCTTCAAGCAACATTATTATGTGTGCTGATGAGCGGAAACGTTTTAGAGACAATTCTTGATGATGTTACGCAACTACAGTCGGATATTTTAACTTTCTCTTCAAGTTGCGATAAATGGCAGCTCAAAATTAACACTGATAAATGTACTCCCCTTACTAATCTTAAGAAATGATGTCCTCTTCAAAGTTCGTATGATCTTAACACAACCTCTTTTGCCAAATTTTCATCAGTCATCACATAAAAATCACAGTGTTTGATCGACTCGAAACCAACGTTTGAGAATCATATTACTATGCCTACTAAAGAGGTAATGAAACTGTTAGGTTTACTTTATAGAGTCATTGATTTGAAAGATCATACGGCTTTGAACTTATTTTACAAAAGTTACGTATCTCCACACCTTGAATATTGTTTTCCTGTCTGGGGGTATGGCGTGTCCCATAGTGTTGTCTACGCTTAACCGATCTTGAACTTTCTCCTGCCTATCGTTCACTTTCGTGTCCCATCCACACGCAATTTCAGCAAACAACACCCAGCCTTTCATAATTTACAGGTTGTCTTCTCAATATAACCAAGTTTCAAACTATCTTGATTGTGATCTACCATATAACATGTTTATGAAAAACTACCCGTATGCGATTTAAGTTGAGGTAATGATGTTTGTCTTTGTATATGTCTTGAAATTGTTATTTCTATTGATGTATTTGTTTACTTTCAATTTTATTTTGTATTAGTTGTTTACTCTTATTGTTTGATAATCCACTGTAAAATGGCCATCTGGGTTATTGTTAATAAAAAATAAAAAAATAAAATAATATCTGTTTACATTTTTAATGAAAAGTAGTTTTGTCTCTTTTGCGAACGCTGAGCATTCTAGCGATCCCTAAATCTACGCCACTGACAATTTTAGTAGTACCCATGTTTCTCATGACTACTTATCGTTAACATCATATTCACGTTCCAGAATACACAAGCAAAATTTACGACGATATTTGAATGCATCGAACAACAATATATGATTAATGATGAATTCTGAATAACGCTCAAAGTACTAACAAATGGTGCCACCGTATGTTCCGTTTCGAAAGTGATCTGTATTCTGCGGCCTCAACATATAAGGTTATAGAAGCGAACACTAAGAGTTTCTAGATCTCTTGAGAACGGACGAAAAAGAAATTTTTTAACAGTGTCCTGGCCACATGCAACCAACCAAACTGACTTTTAAGAGATCACTTGACGTCGGTATGTGCGGGTCGGAGTGCATTAAATAATTGAGTGCTATCTCTAGGAGCCAAAATACCTCTAGCGTCATCAAGGGGACCGTATATACCAAAATGGGCGGAGCTGAACGAAGAACGAACCGCCTTCGAACGACCCCTCAAACACCCAAGAGGAAAATAAGAGGCAGAAAAAAACATGACTCTTGTCTGTCTGTACATTGACTAAAAAGAAGAAAAAAAAACAACAACAGTTTGTTGCAATGCAGGTACCTTCGCTCCAATACGTAGTTTTTTACAAGTTGCCAACAACTTCAGAAATAACAAGGACATGTCATTTTCTGAGCGAGTATTGCAGGGTTCCCAATACGTGTTTTTGTACCTTTAAACGTGTTTTTCAGAACTTCCGTTGTTGTTGTGTGTGTGTGTTTTTTTTTACATTTACATAATGCCTTAAAACTGCAAGTCCTTATGTCTTCTATGTTAGTGTAAAACAAAGATCTCTGAAGTTAGATGAGCCGCGGTGGCTCAGTGGTAGAGCGCTCACCTCTGGTATTTGGGATCGTCGGTTCGATCCTGGCTCATCCCGTCTACGTGGGTTTTCTCGGGGTTCTCTCGTTTCCTCTCACTTTCTTAATCTCACAAGTTAATCCATCCGGCCTGAGCCAAAGTTGCCTAAAGGCCTTAAAATTAACATTCTAAAGCTAGATAGCAGCACTACCTTCGTATCTCTCTAATATATTTTTCGTTGCACGAAATCGCAATGCTGCTCGAGGAAGTGAAGCCTAGAGAGTTCAAGCTTTCAGAGAAGTAATCTCATACTAACCATTTCAAGAGTTTTATCCGTGCAGACTATTCGTAAAAAAACATTCGTTTTTGTTCATTAATTGTTGTAATGAATGTTCAACCTTATAACCATGAAATTCTTTCAACAATGAAGAAAATATAAAATAAAAAAATCATCACGAGAAAAGAACAAGTTTCAGCTGTGATTCAACTAACAATTGCAAGGGCTCCAGTCCCTTAATAGCATTTTAGTCACGCAAGAATTATTTTTTATAAAATACCTCTGCTCATAAACACTATTATTCACTATTGTATTTCATCCTTCCCCATAGAGAAACGATTAATTTCAACTATTACGGAATTTAGATGTAAGTAGTCGGGAGGCGAGCCCCCCC
>JAGDQP010014220.1:21157-45752 GCA_022664845.1 Lepisma saccharinum | reverse complement strand
GCACATGAGGCGAATATGCAGATAGTGGTCGCTATATTCCCATTCTTTCTCCCGCTCATTGTGTTAAAGTTATGACCTGACGATGTATTCTTAAGTAATATGTTAACGTAACACGTATTACATTTCAATGGGAAGTTATTTTCTATCAATATAATAAAATATTTATATTATATGTTTCGTAGATCTGCAAATTTACTTGATTATTTGTGCACCACTATCAAAAATGAGATAAGTGCAGGCTTGTCGAAATGCGCCCCTACTTCACCTTGGATCTCACTAATCTTCGCTCAGAACTGACGAACCATTAAAATAATTTTAAGAGCTTTGAAACAGATTAAACTCATTAATCAACGATTAGTTAAAATCTTCACGAAGGTTTGTGAAACAACAGTTATGGCTCAATGCAAGTGAGTTTTCCCGCATTTTTCGTTTTACGTCAATTATTCAAATTTCAATGCAGGAAAACAAGAAATGAACTCTGACGGACCAAAGTTCGTTTCGTACTTCTTTACAATTAGTTTTAAAGAAATGATAGTAGTAACGTCAGCGTTGTGTGCAGAGACTTTTGGGACATCATTCTATTACGAAAATGTCTGCACACAATCCTGAAATTACTAGTAGCATTACCTTAAAACGAACTTTAATATTATTAAAGTACGAAACAAACTTTGGTCCGTGCAAGTTAATTTCTTGTTTTCCTGGACCGAAATTTGAATAATTGACGTAAACCGGAAAAGGCGGGAAAACTCACTTGCATTGAACTTTTTTCGATCGATCAACAATAAATTAAAAACACCGATTAACGAATATCGTACTTTCCTTGTTTTCGTCACAGTTTGTCTGGACAGACACTAGATGGCAGGACGCTACAGATACGAGAAAAGGCGGCACAATACGTCACTATGGTACCTTCCTATCTATATTTCTCTTATCTATGCTCGACGCTATCTTCCTGCTAAATCATAGCAATGCTATCTTCCTGTCCCTAGTCGCAAGTGGGGGAATTAACCCTAATCTTCTATTTCGTACTTTCGCTTTATATAGAGACGTAACGTGTCGAGATTTATATCTTCAAGTGCGATAAGGCTTCCTCAGAAAATATTTATGTATAATTTAGCCCATCTTCTATCTAAATATTGCTGAAATACTTATATTTTGAATTGGCGGTGAGAACAAAACTTCTTGTCCGTAATAAGGATATCCACCGTTCTGACGCCAAACCCCGGAGACTGTAAAACGGAAACGACGATAAACCGAAAACGAAGAAACAACGGTAAACGAAAGAAAAAACAAACGCAAAAAAAAAATTGTCAGAATGGATGATCATTTCTATAGCTTTTTGTTTTCCTGAAAATTCATTAAACTCGTTACCAAAAACCAAAGCAGGTGTACCATGCAGAGATAGTACAATACATGGAAAGAGTATAAGCATCACCAAAATAGTAAAGAAAAGGAATAGACCGTTAATTAAAAATAAACGTAATCATGAAAATAAAATATAAGAAATAAAAATAAATATATACCCGTCAAGGCATGTGGTGTCCCCTATCGGGTAAATTGAGAATTAATCATTGGAATGACGTCACATGGAATTTCGAAAGTGCATTCAAATTGTCCATCACGCACCGGTAAGAATAGGAAAATAAAATATCAACATTTATGAGAAATTTTACCTTCAAAGCGACCTTGGCAGCGTTGGGATAGTCCAGAGAGTGATATTAACTGTTATGATTTGCTAATGTAATGGATTAATCCCGTCGCGGAGGAGGGATTTGAAAGAAATATTGTAAGGAACGAGACGTGAAGAGAATTGCACATGTAAACATTCTTTACATTGAATGTAACATAATGGAAAAAAAAAACACTTTCATTTGTCGAGATGCTAGATGACCAGCTTCATTGAGTTTAACACCCAGCTCTGTCAAAGTCACTTTTACTATATATTAAACATGTAATTATACCTTGGAACGATTATACAAGCATGAAATTACTGCAAATAATATATGTGTATGAGAACAATTTAAAATACTTCAAAATTAAAGATAATTATAAAAAAATATTTCACCTCGAAAACTACAACGGTTTTCACTGCCGTCCATCGGACACCAGAAATAACTCTCGGTTAATGTGAAGTAAGGCAGTTACGCGAAATTTGGTTTCAGTAGCGTATTACAAACCTAAACTCAATAAAATTTACTTCCCTCCTAAAAACTTAAACGAGTTCAATTGTATATATCCGAGAAACAAGAAGGTATTTTACATTCTTAAAAAGAGAGTAGAATTTACAAATAAAACAGTACAATGAATGAGTTAATAGCTCACAGGTTATTTTGCGAATAAAGGTAGTGTTGATTTATACATTTCTGTAAAAGTTTTACCTAGTCGTAAATTAATTCTCTAAATTCTGTAGCAGTGTAAGGTCTGTTTTGTTCTCTGTTTCTCGGACGTTATTCCTTACACAAGTACGACGACTTCAGAGATGACGTACATGTTTAGGATTACATTCGTGACCTTATCTCACTTTTTCAATGTTGAGGGTTATGAAATTCACACATTATGCCACGGAATTACTTTGGAATGGATATATCTATTTGGGTGCGGTTTCGTGTAACTTGGAGAATATCATTTAGAAGTCTCAGAAAACTGTACCAAAATCAGTATATCTATTCGTCGCAGACTTTAGAGAACCACCTAAGTCGCAAAATGTAAATTTTACAGGGGGAAGAAAACACACAGTAAATTTGAAGTCCGGCATATACGGTACTATCGATATTACGTCACTACCTGTTGGAGAAACAAAGATCTACTTCTGGCATAGCTGCTTGACGAAGGCGAGGCGAGACATGCAGAAAATCATTTTCGCCCAAACTGGTTGTTCGTCGGTAATGTAAATTCGGCTACGTATTTCAAAGTTTTTGTAGAAGAAATTTTAGGACTGGGTACACAAAGTTTTTGGCACTGACTACACATTTGATGTTGCCATTTCACGTTACCATTATAAATGAAATAAAATTTTACAAAAGTAAGTATCGCATTTGAGAGGTCCGATATTAGAATCCCGATGACTGTCATCTTGACTAACGACGTAAAATTTCCGTAAAAATTGGTCAGCGCAAAAATGGGTGGAAGAACAATGTTTGTTTTTTTCATTTTCCATTTTCGTTTCGAATAACTTTTTATTTGGGGGCACCAAATATTGCTTTGATATTCCTAAATAGCTCGTTCTTGTTACAAATATGTTTTTAAGATATTGATGTTAAAAAGACACACACAACACTAGAAAACAAACGGAATTTTAATGGCGGAAAATTTGGCCAAAAAGAAACACTTTTTAAAAATGTTCGAGATACTTTGAAAAACACTATTTTGTTTTTACTATTCGGATGCAGCTAGAATTATTTGATCATTAATGAATAGTTAAAATGTTAGTTTCTTATACATATACAAATATAGATTTAGAATAATAACATCTTTATTGTAACTCCCTGTAACAAACTAGTTGCATGACTATATATTAAATCTCCAAATGTTGTTACTACTTGAGACATTCCAACCAAATATGTAAAATTTTGAAGGATAAGATTTGCGGAATAATGAAGAAATAAAAAATACATTCGCACGCTATTTCCAATTACTTTAACTGGAATTTATTTAAGACCTTTTAGCATTTTCGGATCAGGCATCGATGGGTAAGGTAAAGTATTTAGAAGGTAACGCCTCGCCTCACCTTGCGGCGCCTCGCCACCTCTCCTTTCCCCCAGTAGCACACATACGATGAAAATACGTGGATTAAACTTTAGTACCGAGACGTAACTATAACGTTCTAAACGTACCGAAATGTCCACCTATTCAACGGTTTATTCGACGCTGAATAATCGCTGAGAAGAAACGAGATGAAATCAAGTAGTGGACGATGAAGAAACGGGTTCAGTTGGCCAAAGCAGAGCATTGTTGCTGCTGTCCATTGGTATACACATTTAGTTACATTTTGTCTGTTTCTTTTATCATGATATACAGCATTAATTTCCAACAGTAAATTATCTAACTTGCTGCTGCAGGGTTCGAAGTTGGAACGTCCCGCACTCGTCGTTGGTAGCTTGACACGTTATCCCCCCCTCGTCCACTTGGTTTTAAATATTTCTCGCCCTAAGCGGACTTTTTAATTACTTTTACATTACTTATTCCTTTTTATTGAAAATATTAATTTATCCTAACTACTTTAAATCCTAAGTTAAAATCAGACACACAAACATCCATGCCTAGGCGGGATTCGAACCCACGATCTTGGAGTCAATGGACTAGTGCACTAGCCCCCTCGACTGCCTCGACCGGCAAGTAAAACAAAATCCAGAAATCTGCTAGAACGCATCGCTACAAATCCAGATGCGTCGTTTCACCATCATATAAGAATAAGAATAAAGAATACTTTCCTTCTTTCTTTGTTATGTGCATTTTCCTTCTTTAACACAGACCATCTTGCAGTATTAAATTTGTAAGCGAAATCTATGTCATAGTTGAAAAGGAAAGTTGAAAACACTTTACATGAACGCCCTATTAACGAAATTAAAATTTAATATTCGTTGAAATATAGTTAAAAATTTAATGTGTTTTCAACATGCAAATCAAAACACGAGAAACGTAGTTAATTTTATGCTATTTGATTTTGTTATTAGATTAAGATTGAGGAATATTAATTAGATTTTATTGTGGACCACAATGGACAACAATGGCGAATTTTCGTGGCAATCAATTACTTTTTGATTTAGCGTTAGTCTTGATTGGAGCCCTGATCTGATTTATGTAGATGACCACATTGATGACGAATAAATAAAGGCTTTGGAATACTACTATTATTACTTACGTCATACAAATACAAATATATTAGCTTTTAAGCACATTTTTTAAGCAATTAACTTGGAAAGATAATCTTGGGCACAGTTCAATATAATATTTGCAAGCACATCACATTAACGTCCCATCAACGAAATAAAATTTTCGTTGGAATATAGATTGAAATTAAGCGTGTTTTCAACATACAAAAGGGGGCACAAAATAATAGTTAATGGCATTCAATTAGCTTTTAATTAGAAATATTATAATTAGAGAGAATCCCACGAAACAAAATCTATACCATAGTTGAAAATAACAGTTGAATCCACGTTGAGCTAACGTCTTATCAACAATATTAAGTCTGTTGAAATATGATTTAAAATAAAACGAACTTTTTCACTTGATAACGGTTAATTAAACAAATTAACAAAAAAAACAACGTTTAAAACACGTTTGTGTGTTACTGGGGTTCTCTTTGCCCCTTCTTCCCGTCGTTTTCCTCTTCCCATCTTCACGTTATGACAAATGACTCTCCTCCGTGCTCCTCCATGCCATTTAATAATGATAATAATAATAATAATAATAACGAGATGATAATTAGGGTATTTAACCCTGTTAGGGTTGTTATTTACAAAACACAGTTCTATAATGTTAATAATAATAAAATAGTGCCATTCAATACATAGGCCTACATGTATGTCCATTTTAAAAAAATGAGTTTGCACTCGTAACAACTACTACACAATAATAACATGTTAATAGTACGAACGTTTCAATCCAAAAGCGCTTGAGACTTTACATGAGATACTCTCATAAGCAGTACTGGTAAATTCATCACATTTTCTCCTCGCTATTTAACATTTATTGATTCATCATTTTCGCCACTTCTCTTTGTGTAGCAAGAAATAAATTTGTAGTCTTACAGAAATGAACCCTGCGGTGTATCTATCAGTCGGTATATCGGTATACTCGTCAGTACACCGCTCCTAAAAACTAGCAATTTCAAACTTATAAAATCTCTAGGAATGGATAAAAATGACACTACAAACTCATCCGCTACGTTGAATACGTGGGCAGACCTTTGAATGTTAAACACTATCTCCGGGAATATTTATCTCCTGAAAACATAAGGTCAAGTTAGGGACAAAAATAAGGCTCGTTTCTACTGTAATAAAAGGCAGGTTAAGATATACGATACAGGTTTTTGAAATGGTTAAGATCTTTATAAATCTTTTGAACAGACCGGGATAGAGTATGGAAGTGAAAGACCGATGTCTTTATTAAGGTACCATCTTGACATTCTCGTGGTGAACCTGAAGGAAATTCTTTTAAACCTGAGTCAGGAAGGTCGGCAGCAGGAATCGAACTCACAGTACTTACCGAAAAAACAGGTTAAAAGAGGACACTTTAGTTTTCCCCGTATACAAAAATCTACTGTAAAATACGCCTCCATACATACGCTTCAACAAAATGTATTTGTTGGTCATTGACAGAGGTATAGATGACTATCACGCCCTGTATATATAGCTTGACTAAAATGATTACTGGTGTTCGTACAAAGGCAAATATACTAGTAAATAATATTCCTAATATAAGCACTGTTTTTTTTTTTTTTGTTTGTTTTTTTTACTATTTCTAATGTAAAGTAACCTAACTAAATCACCTGAAGTCAGTTATGCACGTGGGTTCCCCGGGTCAAAGGTGCTGATTGGCGCGCCCCTACATGATCCTTAACGTTTCTTGTTAAATATTTTTCGTCTCACGTTTTAAATAGCAATTTCTAATTTTTCCTTGTATAGTGCGCCCCTGTGAAAGTTGCGCCCCTAGGCCCGGGCCTAGTGGTAAATCCGGTCCTGCATACGTTATTACAAAGACAAGTCATTAGCGTGTCTTCTCTTCAGAAAATAATTCAGAAGAACTTGAACTCTAGAAACTTAGTAACGACCTGATATTGTCATCTCCAATCGTTAAAGACTCCCGCTGGTAACACTGATCTCTTTCACTGAAGAGAGACGAGGACAAATATACTGATTAATTCACGAATATGGAGAACATGCACTTCCTAGAATTAAGTGGTCCCCGTACCTACCCTGCGTTTGTGTGTGTGAGTTTTCATATTTGTTAAGATACTGGACAAATGACAAGCAATAATGAAATTTTCGAAAGCGACCCCAATAATACTTGTGCATGTGTATCAAATGAACTATCTGAGATTTTGGCATTCGTTCTTTTAGCTGAGAAATTAGAATACCGGTAATGACGTTGGCGTATGACGTCATTCATTAAAGATATTCTAATTCAGATACGCACACACGTAACGTACCTATGGAGGTATCTTAAAAGTGTAGAATTCACAATAACTTTGATGTATCTGTATGTTCCCTAAGGCATTTAGTAATATTAGCGTGAAAAACGTCGTAATGTTTCGTAAACTTAAATAATGTAATTTGACCACAATCCGTTGTGTTGATAACTAATAAAATATAAGAAAATGTAACAAAGGAAATCAAAGTCGCTTTGATGATAACACGCCGATTTTTTGTTATCGTCAGTGAGATTATGTGGCACTCATACTCCCAGCTTTTGAGCCTGAGCCAAAAGTTGTCGGTGTAGAACAATTACTGTTTGATCAGAGAAAAACTCAGTTGCTAATTTTGGTGTTGGTTCACGGATATTCTCAAGAATTACTGTGTACGTAGTCTTTAACTAAGTTCGATGGACGATGGAGTAATCATTGAGGTCAAATTCTGTCTCTAAAATGAGGAAAGCATTTCTGGGCTTTCCTTGGGACAATACAATTTTCCCTTCGCATCACAAATAATTATGGCTGCATTTGCAGCGGTGGAGTCTTTCTTGAACTCATACAGAGACAGAAGTTGAAAATTTTCCTTCTTCTTAACTTGAGCCTTCATTCCTTGAGATCTGAAACAAGAACGAATGACTTCAACAAGAAACATAACACAACGCTCTGAAATGACCTATTTTGATGCAACAATAACAACAATTCTACCGAAAGGAAGAGAAATGACGAGGTACTAATTAATGCATCAACTCAATATGATACTACATATTGACAGTGATAAAATCCTCTCTCTAGAGAAAAATGCTGTCGATTTCGTTGATTGTGAAGCTCATGCATGTATGATCAGAACTGCACAATGACGAGCAAACAACAACATTAATTACAAATAATCCATTCTTTTCCTCTCTTCAGAATTAATTCTCTACTGTTAGAATATATTGATTGATTCACTCGCTATTAATTTCTATTCAACAGTCCCGAGCGGTATTATCTCATGACGTCGCTGCAGCAATAATCATTCGATTGGAAATATTCTGAATGTGTATGTGTCTCCTGCTTAAGCTCATCCTTCACCACATGCCAATGGATACACCATGTACGCCAAATAAAGTAGGAATATAAGGTAAAAGTAAAAATCTATATTGCAATTGAAACTTTATAGTAAAAACTACACTCAGATAATTTGTCCCAGAGTGACAATATTGAACCAATAAGTGACACAGAGTTCAAGTCGACGTTGAATATGTTGCCAGTTTATTTGTGGTGAAAATGAAGGTAGATATGGAAGTGAGAAGAGTATAAAAGTCATCTTGTGTCGTCAGTGTTGAAAGGTTTTTCGATGTTGTAGTATTTTTTACAATTGTGCCTGAGTGATGACTGATATTTAGATGGTTAATGTCTTAAAACCTCAATATCTCAGCGCAACAACTGTGTCTCTCTATCTGTTTTAGTTTAACATTTATAGGAAATACCGGGATGCATAACTTTAGGGATCGTCCATACAATTGAGTCTATACGATACACTAAATTCGAAGAACAGAATTCCGTCCGATTTGAGCGGATTATTTCATCTTTTGACAGTGAAAAGAGGGACCACTCTTTTAGAGCGGATTTCATCGGAGAAAATATGAGGAATTTCAACTCGAAGAAAGATGGGATCTGTGGTAGTTCTTTTCGATGGGAAGGTAGACATAAGCTTTTAAAGATGTTTTGTTTTATCTATTCAGATAAAATGTTAATCTTTTTAACATGATATGATGCAATAAAATGTTAAAAATGTAAAGAGATGCAAAAGAAAATATTTACTCCTGATGTCTTGTGGTATCTTTTTGTCACTGAGGAAAGTTTCTAGGTTGGCTGATGTCATTTTCATTGGCAATAAATTTCACAGTATGATTTCTTCTTTCGATAACCTTCGCGGTTACAAATGGCGTAGAACAAACTTGACTAGTAGCCATGACGCATTGTAAATCAATCTAAAAAGATGAAAAATCGCTCATTGTGAACCACTCTGAAAAGATTAGGAATCGCCCTTTCAAGTTTGAAGAATAAATTACATCCGTAAAACATCGGATAAAGATAAAGATAAAATTAATGTTATGGGCGGTAACAGCACTGTGGCTTACGCCCGTCCCGATACGGGGAAACCCCTTATCTTGGTCATGTCAAAATTTAGCTGTTAAATAAAATAATAAAAGAATATAAAAGATGAAGATGTAAAAGGTCTTCACAATCAGTCCACTGGTGTAAATGGCCAGAATAAAAACCAAGCCTGTAAATGGGCCTTTACAAATAAAACAAAAGTACACTATAAAACATAATGGAAGCCTGTAAATGGGACTTCACAAGATAAAACAAAACTACACTATAAAACTTAACAGCTAAGGAGCATAATCATATAAAATAAACGGAAATCATAAAAGTCTTCAAAAAAAAGTAAAAGATTACCGTTTAAGTTTAGGTTTATACCTAGGTTTTCCTTTCCTTCCAACGAGTTTAAAATCGATATCCATCAGGTGGTCCTGAATCATGTCTGAAACTAAAGATGAACTTGGTTCATCGATAGTATGTGCAGACTCTTCCTGAGCTAACTGAGCAGACAACACGTTCGTCAGAGTCTTAAGATTTTAGAGAAAGTTCATTAGTTCCTCAATTTTCCTGTCAGAGGGAGCCAATACCAGCTGTGCCGTACCGAATTTCTTCGCCCTGTCACTTTTCTACCCCCCACCTCTTCGTCTACTCAAGTGCATGAACGAAAAAGTCTTCATGCCTCAGGCCTCATGCAATGTTAGTGGATGTATTGTGTCCGGCCTTTCTTCCTTTTCTTTCTCAGCCCGGCACTTTTCGTTTGCACCCACCCCGTGGTCCACAAAGCCGCACTCAGCAGGAGGAAGGGTCGAAGTTTATATGCTATATTTATACCTACCTATAATTATGAACGCTCTCCTCTTGTACTGTATATGTACGAAAAGACGTCGGAAATACTGAATATTTATTTTCCATCTCCTTCCCAAAAGAATTAAAAGAACAAGTGAAAATCTCTTCTGGTGTAAACATTTCGAAATCTTTCAGAGAAAAAAAGCAAGGAACATTTTTCTTCAGAGGGTGACAAACCCCTACCTTTCCTCCCTCTCTTCCAAATCCAACATCATCTGTGAAGTGAAAGTCAGTCAGTCTTTCACTCAAGATGGGTAAACGAAAGAAACAATATTGGAAGCGGTATCGAAAAAATCCTTATTCGCGAAATAGAAGGGTTTTGGTAAAAAGGAATAAAGAAATAAAGCTTGAGAATCAGATATTACAGGTGGAAAATGAAATAGCTGACCCTAGTGTGGAAGAAACTCTGAATATTGAAACTCCGTTACAAACAGAGATGGACAATAATCAATCTCAAGTTAAATCTATTACGGGGAGAAGGTTAATTTTTGTTGGAAAGTTTTTTTTTTTTTTTCAGAATTTGAATCCATTGTAAGGAAGCATCAACATGTATGTACAATGGGGAAATTAGTTGTTTGCAAAGAGACGAGAGACGGTCTTCTTAGCACGTTTTATTTTAAATGTCATCCATGTAATCGTGAATGCAAGATTTCTTCAGATGATTCTGGAGACAGACTAAGTGTAAACAAATCGGCAGTTTGGGGATTCACAGCCATTGGGACAGGTTATTCTCAAATGCTGGAACAGTTTAGTGTTTTGGATATACCAATAATGTCGGACAAGAAATAGGCTAATTTGGAAGAAGAACTTGGCAAGGCAGGTGAACTTTATTTCTATTAGGCTATATATACTAAGCTTGTGTGTAAAGATACGTATAAGAAAACAGGAACGTAGATACGGGGGTCCAGACCCCCTCCAAAGTTCATATTTCTTTTAGTTAGTATCATACTCGTATGTATTGTACATTTCACACCTAGACAGACGTCGGACCCCTTCCCGAAAGTGCTGCACCCCCTGAAACCAAATTTTAGATAGGCCTACGTGCCTTCAAGAAAGTATTTAATTTTCTTTAGGCAACTTTGGCTTGGGTAGGGACATATGCAGAGGAGAAGGGAGTCCGGATCCCTTGAAATTAAATTTTCTTTAAAAAATTGTATGCGTTTTACGTGAATTTTATACCCAGACAGACCTCAAACCCCGTTCGAATGCGCTGGACTCCCCCCGAAACCAACTTCTAGGTACGTGCCTGGCTCAGGCTGAAATGATGCGAGAATTGGTGGAATGAAGTGGGAAGAAACGGGATAACCCCAAGAAAACCAACGTAAATGGTGATTGTCCACCAACATAGCATGAACTGGGATAGAATCGAACCGAAGACCCAAAGAAAGTACGTATTGTGTGCGAGTCAGCATGTCACGAATTACAAGGCAGCAAGCGTAACTAGTGATCCTGTTGGGATAGTGGATACATATTTAGAGAACTACAAAAAACTGAACACTAGAATGCCGTTTTTCTTATGCAAAACCAAATCCTCATACCTAAAGTTGTATCATTATAGGGTTGCCATTCGTCCCGGAAAATCCGGGACCGTCACGGAATCGAGATCTGCGTCCCGAAAATATTTCTCGGGACGCTTAAATGTCCCGGATTTCAGCGAAGAAGAAAGAAAGGGAATATTATAGTTTGCTTTTTTCACAGAATTAAGTATATAATTATTCTCTTCAACTTCTGAGAATGGCAATTCAAAAGTTGAAAAAAAACTTGAATACATAAAACATGGATTTAATTAAGTTCACGATTTAACTACTTTGACATTGAACGAAAGGTTTTACTGCTCAATCTTATTGTTATCTACACCGAGGTGCCGTAGCTCAGTGGTAAAGTGTAGGCGTTGCATTCGGGAGGTCCTGGGATCGATCTCAGCGACCGACCATCCTGACTGAGGTTTTTCCTGTAACACCAGGCAAATGCCAGGATGGTACCTACAAAATAAGCCCTGGCCGTCAACCTTCCACAATCCTTTTCCCTACCCTATCACGGCCTGAGCCTCAGATGCCTAAAGGCCTTAAAATAAATTCAAATTCATACTACGTGCACCGTTCCAGAACTTTCTTCTCCAGAACTGTCTTTGATGTTCACGCGAGAATAATACACCACAAAGGAAGATGTTGCAATTATACTGTATTTTGCTGTATGACTTTCGTACATTTTCCTAAATAAGGAGCGAGCTTTAGCTACCTTACACAGGAATTTTGTACTGAGTACGTGTTGCAACACCTTTTGCCTTCAATATGATATATTTTATAGTCACGACATACTTGAAAGAAATATCAACAAAATGTTAAGTATCAGTACAAGCAAATATCACTTTTTTTTTACTTTACCAAGATGTTGATTTCTTGCACAAATATAGTTTCTTATAAATAATAATAAACCTTTTTGGCTCTCCTAGAAAATTTGAATTTAAAAATTCAATTTCGAGCATTTGTTAGTGTTACTACACCCATACTCTGATAAAAATGTTATTATTAATTTTACTCCATAATACTTTAGTTAATATTTCGCTTAGGATTTCATTTATACTGCATGAAATAATAATTATTTACATTGGTTTACTTTTTAGATTATCCACTGCAAGTATCAGTCTACAGGTAAATCAAGGAATATCAGTGGAAATCAGTGAAGCCCGTTTAGGCAGGAATAAAAAAAAATAATAGATTACCGCGCTCACTTTCTGTGCATGTTGTCACGGGTTCAATTCCCGCTGAAGCCCAATGAACGAAGTGCTTCGGAGCAGGGCCTGAAATGGAAATATTCAAGAAAAGGAACTTTTTACCTTTGTTATGCTATTGTCCTTCTCTTGTCTATGATTACCATATTGACGAGACGGAAGAGGAAAGTTCCAGATATTCACGAACTAGAACGGCGTTCGGGTCTGCTCCTGTCCATTTCGAGCCCTGGTTCGGAGCCAATTTTACCAAAATCTGTAGGTCCCATCCTTAGAAGCTCACAGTCCGTTAAGGACGATAACAATTGAATCCAATTCAGGATCTGAAAAATATGACTTCGTAACACAAATCATTATCATCATCAGTGTTTTGCCAAAAGCAACAGGTCTTTCAGGAGACGCAAGCTAAGCCCTCGCTATTCATTGCCATCTTGTGCTTTACTTTTTATCAGAGCATATAATTTATCTTCCTGCTGTCAAGGAGTTTTATTCTTCCTATTTTCTCAAGAATCCTTCAGTATACAATCTCTGCGCAATCTATGTCCTAACCAGTTTCTTCTTTATTGTCTCCGGTATTGTTCATCTCTTGCCTACTCTCTTCAGCAATTTAGATCTACTGTGTCCAGCTATATTTTCCCTTCTTCTCCATGTCCACATTTCAAAGTCTTCCAATTTTCTCTCTTCCTTTTTTCGTAAAATCCACGTTTCTTCTCAAAACAACACACTTAGTCACATCAGCCAAATGCCAGGATAGTACCTACTAACTAAACTGTGGCCGACTACCAGAGCTGAAACGGATCACCGGGTGAAGTTTTGGACCGGGCTGTGATCCGGTTTTAACTCTGGCCCAAAGGCCACAAAAAATGTAATTCAATTCCATACAACACAATACTTCACACCAGTGCCGTAGTGAGGGTGAGGTGAGTAAGGCACCTGCCTCAGGTGCCGAAACTGAGGGGGTGGGGGGAAATCGGGGGCGTCGAAAACTATTATATAAAAGAAAATGCTCCAAATGTACTAAGGGTGAAATAAAAATTTGGCAGATTAAAAAAATAAACGTTCGTTTTCTTTTTAACGCACAGACAATTTGAGTTTTTATAATATTTTTTCGCAAAATTTATTAAAATATCAGAAGTGGCATGCGCATTATTACGGATATTTGTTCAATTCCTATACAATATATTAAAATTAAAGTAAATAAGATTCCAATAAAAACGGGCGAAGGGCCACGACATTTAATACATGCCTCGGGCACGGACATACCTCACAATCGCTCTGTCTCATACTCAGTCTCTTCCTACACTCTCTCACTCTTTGTTCATGGATTTGCAGACGAGGTTCTCAGTTCAACTAAATTATTACTATATACTAATAGAAAACAATCAGTCACCAACCTTCCGTCTAGAAAAGGCTGAGTGAGTACCAGATGTCTGACCAGCTTGAAAAGAAGCAGGAAGAAGTCGAGGGACTACAGACGAGCTGGGCTACCTTTGAGTTTTCTTTCTCTTCGAAAGTCATAAATCATATTTCGGCGCGGTTCGTGTCGGTCCGGTATAAATTATATATTTAAATATCTCTTTAATGGTAAATAATATGTTGAAAGCATGTTTTAGATATGATAAAGTAACATGTTATTTATCACGGTACAAAATATCAAATTCATAGCTGTAGTGGATGAAAAGATTAAAGCTAAATAGAATTGTTATGGGATTTTCCATGTAAAACTCAACTGCTTTTTGCGAATAAACATACATGTACGTACATTTGCAATTTATAACGCATGCAATTGAGATTTGGCGAAGTGGATGTATGAGTAATGTAGAGCGAAGAACAGCAATTCATATGAATATTTGCAAATTAATATATGTTTATTAGTTTTTGTTTCCAAAGCTAAATACGCCTTATGGAAATTTAACATTGAATAATGAAAGGACGAGGGGCCTTAATGCTTGTAGCGAGAGGCGAAGTTCGAACTAATTTCGGAACTTTATAGGGACTAAAAGTTGTCTTAACACGTGGAGCTCTAGAGCTCTGCACAGGCGTGTGTTGTCCCTGACTCTGCGTCGGTCATATTGCCAGGAGTCTCCGATTCTTTGGGCGGCTTCGGAGTGTCGTCATGCACAACAGACTCTGTTTGTGTTGATACGTTAACTGTCTGGGTACCAACCGAGACAGTTTTAACTGCTATTTTGGCTACAACATGTGAAAACGCACCAGAGGGAAGGGTGCGCTGAGACTCTTTTACGCGACGTTTTGCATCGCCAGCAGATATTTTCTCTATCACCATCAGCTCTCTAATACGTTTTTCTTCTTTAAATACCGGACAGTCACGCGACCAGGCCGTGTGATCACCCTTGCAGTTAACACACTGAGGTTTCAGTGATGTGCAAGGATCCGCACCATGGCTACTGGTACCGCATATTGCACATACAGCAGAGGCGCACATACAGGTATATAAGGACGGACAGGTAAGCAATAGAATGCTGCCTTCACGTCCTTGGGAAGCTGTGGCATGGCAAACGTCAAAATTAGCAAGCTCGTGGGTTGCAGTTCGCCACTCTTTCGAGTTTTAATGCGCCTAACGTTGACTACACCTTGGCTGGCAAGTTCATTCTTAATCTCTTCTTCAGGGACATCTTGCAAGTCCCAACAAGATATTACGCCCTGACAAAAGTTCAGTTGACGGTGTGGTTCAACTTGAACTTCGAATGGTCCTAGGGTTTTCAGTTTAAAGAGATTAGTTGACTGTTTATTATTAGATGTCTCTACGAGCAAGGTGCCGTTGCGAAGCTTTTTAACATGCTTAAGTTCACCTGCAACGTGATTCAGTTGTTTTTGTATAACGAAAGGGGATAACCCCTTCAAACCACCTGGATTGTCAGTTTCACTCTTTACTTTAATCACAAGATATCGTGTAATAGACGGTACGATACTTGTCTGTTCCTCTACTTCGATTTTCTCTTCTTTGTCACTGCTTGATGCATTAGCTGTATACGCCTTCTTACTAACATCAGTGACGTTCTCTTCGCTCTGTCTCTTCTGTCTCTTTCTTTCTTTCTGCGAAGGCGACTTATTAGGATGTGGTGGAGCCATGATGATTGAAAGCCGTAAATGCCCACACTTCTCCGTCTTCGTTCTGAGGAGCCAACGAGGCTGCCGGGTACTACCCTCATCACCCTTGTCAGCAAGCTGGAAATCGAGGCGAAGTCCAATGACTTGGCGTCGAAATCACTTGTACTCCCGACTGATGGATACTTGGGACACCCACTCCCCCGAGTGTTGGCGAGACCAAAGGTCCGAAGAGCTCCCCAATGGCGCACTTCCCAGTCTCAACGAGCTAGACCATCCAAGAATCTGCTGTTAAGAACTAGGCGCTATCCAATGGTTCCGCCCCCTTTCCCCTGGGCCAATGCAAATGCATCCTGTCACATCCTTGGTCATTGCGCGGAGGCGCAACTCACAGCACAAGAGGAGATGAAATAATGAGTCATCAGTGGATGAAAAATGGGGTGAATGTAAATGAAATCCTCTCGGCTGGTCCTCCTTTCAGGCAGCGTAGATGTTTAGCTGCGAGGGCTGATTGCAGCCAGCAAAAGCCAGCTGGGCGATGGAGTCGCCAATTCCCTACGCCATTTTAGGCTGATTGCAACCAGCATAAGCCGGCCGGAGTAAAACATCGGAATTCCATCTGGAAAGATCACATTTTCTATCCAAAGCGAGAATGTTTTGTAAAAAAAACACTGTTTTCGATTGAAAATTACGCTCGAAAAGAATTTCCCCTCTTTCTGCTTTAAGAAGAAATATTTCGCTCTTTCCAGTGTAATATATAGTAATATAGGCACTAAAAAGTCGAAATAGGCAGGCAAAACGGCACTAAAACAAGTCAAAATAGGCAATAAAAATAGACATCAAAAGCTGAAACAGGCAGTTAAATAGGCTGTCATAATTTATTTTCGTTTTGTTTTCTCAGATGTAGACACTGATTTCAAAACAATAAACATATATACCGAGCCGTCGTAGCTCAGTGGTAGAACGTTGACGTAGCATTCGGGAGTTCGTAGGTTCGATCCCAGCGACCGACTATTCTGAGGGTTTTCCAGTCAGTAACACCAGGAAAATTCCGGGATGCTACCTTCAACATAGGCCCTGGCCGACACCTTTCGGAATCCTTTTTCCTCTTTTATCCCGGCCTGAGCCTTAAATGCTTAAAGGCCATAAAAAAAACTCAAATTCAGAAAAATAAATAAAATATAGCAAAGAATGTACAATTGGGTCGTGCATACGTTGAAATTTGTGCCAATTTTTATGAGTTACAACATATACAAAAATAGCAAAACACTTACCTCTTTCGCACAAAGCTGAAAAAATATCACCTTAACATCTATGGTGAAGTTGGAATCGCCTTTTACCCATTGTCTCAACAAGGTATCTCGAGAACTTCTTTCCTTGCGCATTCCTCCGTCTCCTTTCCAGCGACTAACGTTCACTAGTCTGCTCGATGGTAAGACTCGATGGAATGCTGTGCTCTTGAAATAAGGAAACTGATAGGTATCATTGAATAGTTCTTTTAAAGTCATATTTCTCCACCCCTCCTTGCTTTTGATAATCAGAACAGATTTTCTATTTTGACAAATCTCTGTTTTTCTCCTCCTATCGCATACGGAAGAATGATTTATTTACTCGTTGCAATATCTATACATATCCGTCACCCCCTTCCCCCTTCAAAAATCTTCTAAGTTAATTTTACCTGTTCGGTCAATTTTTGACATTCAGCGAAGATATGACATTTGGCAACGCATTTGTCAAGTCCGAAGAAACTAGTTCGTTGTCTTGAAAGTGCACTTGTTAAAATATAGGATCGCATTCTCTTCATAGATCTCCGGCACAAGTGAATAAAAAAAACACTTCACCCTGTGTCGCGACCACTTCCCTGAGGCAATATAAACAAAGTAATCCGAGAATAGAAATCAGGTCACTGGAACTCTCAGAAAACTAACTCCGCCGTTCTTGAACTGTTGCTAACCGCTGAAAACTTGCAGACTTGCGTATTTTTCATGACTTTGGAAAAAAATCTTAAAATAGGCGCTTACACCCAAAATAGGCATTTATAGACGCTATAAAAATTGGTAATTCGTATGTATCTCACATGAACAGAACATATCCACTAAAAGCCTACAATTCAGTTCACAGGAACAAAATATGCAAAATAGGGCAAATCCTAGCTTTCGTGATAACGTAATGCAGCGAAAACTTAAAAGAGATGATAAAAAAATCGAAACGTAAAGAATAAAGTTTTAATAAGCAGAGTGGAAATTTCGCTGTATTTCTGAGCTACAGGCTGCCGAAAGCGTGGGAAAATTCATTTCAGTTCTTTATAGCCTGAAAACATCCAATTCGTTTTGAAATAATAGACGAAATGAAATCCAAATGCATATAAATCCATATTCATAGGGCATTGTAGCCAGGAACCATTTGTATAATTTTGTGTTTCATTTCCTTTGTTATTTCCTAATGAAATGTGTGTTTTCAAACTATTACGTCATTACCCCAGACTAGTGTCACATACCCTTTTCTCTAACAATACATTTACGGCAAAACTGACATCAGAATCGTATTTCTCGTCAAATTCTAGTCCAAAAAGACATCTTAAACGACCCCCTTCCCATTTAAGAAAATAAATTTAGATTCAATATGGTGGACTTACAAAATGGAGGCCATGATAAAGAAACCCTCCGGCAGGTAGCGCATTCCACCTAGTACTCATCACTGTGTACTTACTTTCCATTTTTTTTCAGCAATTTAAACATATAAGGGTACCGCATTTCAACACTTTTTCTTCACTCTCCAGCTACAAGAATCTGACTGTTATATCATCGATATCTCCCAAAGTAATTGCACTCGAGTCGCCAAAATTTGCATGGGCACACACTTTGACATTCTAAACATAACAGAAGAAAGAAATTCATAAGTTTTTTCTGGCCCATCAGTATGTTTGCTTGTGAGCTAATTTTAATTATTTTTGGTATGAACTTAATTTTTGGTCGCTCCCAAATATTATATCAATTTGATGATACAGTTATCAGGAGTTAACATAATGTACCACCAAGTTTACTGTTTTAACAATGAAATAAATACATTGTTATTATTACAGTTACGCAAATACATGTTATGTTTATCTTTTTCATACTTCTCTTTCGCATTGCTTTAATTTTGAGATCATTATTAATATCCAATGTTCCTAAGATCAATAGATGTAAATTACATTATTTTACAGCTTATTGACTTCTAGAATGGAAACTTGACCATCACATTCACTGCAGATCGTGATCATCAAATACATCTTCGAAATCAATTGAAAAAGTCTGCATGAACTGCTTTTTCAATTTTGCGACCAAATACATTAACAGCCCACCAGAACCTCCTGCCTCTTCCATCTTCATGTACCGTCCAGCTCCTTCAAGAAACATTTCATTTGTTACAACGGTAGGCTTCATGTAAACAGTTATCTACGTATAATTATGGAAAGTGACTAACGTTCCTTTCCAACAAATAAATCAAAATTACAGTAGGAATATCTTATCGAGATCTTTGCCTTTGGGTATGGCTCAATGTTTTGAGGTAACATTACCTCTTTGAACTGCCATGCTTATTTTTTGAATCAGGAAGGTGCTTGCTCTATCATCACCAGATAATTGTGATACGCTTTCATATCTCCTTTATAAAGTTGAGGCCTTCTTTTGCCCATAAACCACTGGATTCGATAGCAATGGCTACAAAATGGCACTTCTCTGTAAGATTACTGTATTTTCTCCTTTTCCCGTTTCTTTTCGACTGGCGATGTTTCCCGCCTGGATTGAGGAAAAAGGGAGGTTGGAAGGAGCGAACGTATCTGAGCATGTGAAATCCCAAATTAACACTTTGCCTCTCTTCCAAGGTAACAGAGTCATCTCATCTTGTCTTTTACCGTCTGTTCTGCTACATCCAATTGGCTCTCTTATTCCAGGTATACCAGCTGAGATTAGTGCTCTCATTATAATGTCATTAACATTTGAGTGACGAGGGTGTCTACCTGCGCTTTTGGAACAAGAAAGGCCATGTAACCCTTTTTTATTTACTTCACTCTTACAAGCCTGGCATTTGTGACTTTCACATACATCTGCACTAAGTCGAAGCGCAACTGCTATTCGGAAACATTCGTTACTTAAGTGAAGGCCAAGAGGGGGTGAAGGTATAGCTTTGAACCAAGCACGCTTCGAAAGAAGAAGCGGCGATTAGTCTGGCTTTGTCTTCCAAGTTATCAGCAGACTGAAGTAAAAAAGAAAAGGTGCGATTTGATAATGGTTTCATCCCATATGAATTGCTTTGATCTAGAATCGATTTCGGGTAAACTTGAACCAACTAATAAAGACCAAATTGTAGAACAAACATCAATCTCAGAATCTCCATGAGAAGTAATATCATTCTGGAGAAGTGATTCTATTAGGCTTCGGGAACCATAGAATGACGCCAAGAAGGCGAGAATAGCCAACTCTAAGGCTCGTAAGATGCCTAAGCCCCCAAAAACTGATTGGGAGAGAAGCCTGAAGTCATGTGTTATCATATTCTACACGCGTCCATTCTTTTACACTATACTTTATACTCATGTGCACAAGGTACTCGGACAGGTCATAAAAGTACTTCAGTTTTCAGAGTTGCCCATCAATATGTTCCCACTCCTTTGACCGTATCCGAACCAAACTTGGCAGTTACGTACAGGGACAGGTCATAGATACTCTCTGTGCGCCGCAGCAGTCAGTGTTAGCAACAAATTTCAAAAATCAAATTGTTACCATTCCACTAGACATACTTGCATGAAACTTGGCGTTCAGGTAATTTATAGATGCACTCCGTGCCCAGCAGACCTCAATGTTGTCAGTGATGACATCAAATTATAAAAGTGTAATATTTCAAATTGCTTTCGTTGGACGTGTACGCACGATATTTGTCATTTAAGTACTAGAACAGATCATCCGTGCGCCACAGGCGCTGAATTTAGCAGTGTTGTCAGCTAATTTCAAAATTTAAAATTTTTCAATAACAAAACATAATAATATATATTTGGCACTTACGTACTGGGACAGCGTTGCTAACCCATTTAAAGTTATTCCCAGCTGTCAAGGTTGTCAACATATTTTATTCACCCCGTAGCAACGGGCGGGAAAATCAGCTACTCTACACATTTAAAAATGAAAGAATATGCTTGCTTGTCTCCACAAACAAACATTAAACTGATTGTAACGATTTCTAGCATGAACTTAGTTCTTGGTCGCCCCAAAGTTTTACAATTTTACTTTGACGTTCCAAGCCCCAGTTGTCAGTGTTACCAGCTTCTTAGAAAAATGTATTTTTTTTAATTGCTTCCAAACCGTGGCAAATATCAGCACCAAACTTCGCATTTAGGTATTGGGATAGGTGATAGATATAATGGGAGCGCTATCAGTGTTGCAAACCAAGTTATTTTTTTTTAATTCCTTCTCTACCGTTGCACGTCTCTTTATCAAATTTATTATTTAAGGTAGTACAAACAGGTACTACGTTACTATAACTGACTAAAGAGGTAATCGAGGGGAAGGGGGGGGCAAGGATGTCGAATTTGTTAGTGGTACCAACCAATTTAAAAAAAATAGTAGTCGAAATTGTTTTCAAAGCGTTGGATGTATACATACAAAATGGAACATCAGGTATTATGATAGTTCATAGAGATACTCTGTGTGCCGCAGATGCCGATGTTGTAGCGTTGCAATCAAATTATAAAAATTCAATGTTTCAGATTGCTTCTGTTGGACTTCTATGCACCAAATTTGCCATTTACTTACTAGGACAGATCATTATAGGTATTCCGTGCGCTGCAGGATCTGAGGTTATCAGTGTTGCAAACCGATTTCAAAACTTCAATATTTCATTTTTTCTTAATTTTTTTTTTCAATACGGTTGTAGGTAAACGTAATATATTTCAGATTTAGGTACTACGACAGTATTGGCAAGCTACTAGGATCGGACAGAAAGAATATCAAGATGCATTGTAAAGATCATTATAGAACGTCTGTGTTCCTCCGCAAAATTGACTCAGTCACAAATAAGTTTAAAACAAGGCTTAGAGACTTGGAATTTGTACTAAAGTGTAAATAATTTTTGCAATATTTCGTTTGAAGGAACTGTTTCATTTCATCCTTAATACTCGCTTTTTTTTTAATTATTATTTGCGTTGATTGACTTTTATTTCAAGCCTAAATAACAATTGGAATAACAATGATGGTATCAAAATCACATCAGTGCAAGCTGTGAACGTAGTTTTTCAGTGATGCGTAGAATTAACTTGGCTAGGTTTACAGATGTTTTCAATTTCTATTTCGTGTCTAGAGCTATTTCTTTTTCATATCATGGAGCCGTAGCTTAATTGGTACCGTAGAGCGTTAGTTTTGTATTCGCAAGGGTCTTGTTTCGATAAGATAAGATAAAATGAATTTTATGGGCGGTAATAGCACTATGGCTTACGTCCGTCCCGATATGGGGAAGCCTCTTATTTTTTTTTTACGTCTAAACTTAGCTGTTACTTGGTTAAAATAATCATTAAAAATCTGGAGGTGTAAAAGGTCTCCAGGAAACACTTACTGGTGTAAATGGCCAGAACAACAATTAATAAAAACTAAAGATGTATAATGTCTTTAGCATGAGTTAAAACCGTGAAGGCTGTAAATGGGCCTTCACAAATAAAACAATTGTAATACATAAAACTTAACAGCTAAGGGACATAATCATCTCAGAGAGACGGAGATAAACCTGTCTCACGAACATACCTAAAAACTCTCCGCAACATACCTGGTTCATCCCCTAACATGACGCCATGTCATTGGGGATGTTATAACGTTGTCTGAGATGATTATATCCTGGACAATATAAAAGTTCGTGACGAATACTTAAAACTACATTGCAATTATTGCAATGTGGTGGGTCCAATCGTTGTAACAGATATCCGTGTGTCAGGCGACTGTGGCCTAGGGATATCAGCGACTCGCTCGACTCGAGTCGAGTCGGTGCTCACAACTGCTCGAGTCAAGTCGAGTTGGCGCTCACTATGTGCTCGAGTCGAGTCGAGTCGGCGCTCACTATGTGCTCGAATCGAGTAGAGTCGGCGCTTACTGTGTGCTCGAGTCGGCGCTCAGTAGGTGCTCGAGTCGAGTCGAGTCGGTACTCACAACTGCTCGAGTCGAGTCGAGTCGGTACTCAGATCTGCTCGAGTCGAGTCGGTACTCACAACTGCTCGAGTCGAGCCGAGTTGGCGCTCACTATGTCCTCGAGTCGCTGCTCAGAGAGACTCACTTTTGACTCGGTTACAGTAAGTCGAGTTCGAGCGACGACTCGACTCGAGCGTTAGACTCGCCGCTCGAGCAGAGCGGATTGACATAACCGTCTGAAAAGTAGTCAGTGGACGATATAATAGTAATGCAAAGTTATCTTACCTCATAATTTATACACGGCTAACTCGGTTTCTACTTGTTCAGTTATTCGAGAGCACTTAGAACAACAAATTACTTTGCCAAGGAGATCAATAAACTAACTTCACATCGACTATCATGCTTTCTAGCATCATTGTGAAACTAAATTAACATAACAAAATAATAAAAAACTTCTTAAAGACATTCTTTTCTTAATCAATTCGTACTAAAAGAGGAAATAATGATTATGCATGCCTAAAAAGAAAAGCATGAGGCGCTCTCTCATATACAATCACTTCATAAATTCTTGAAATGGCGCCCCCATTCTTTTTTTCTAGTCATGCATAAACAAAATTATTATTATTATTATTATTTACTTTTTAGTACGAATTGATTAAAAAAAAGAATGTCTTTAAAAAGTTTTTTTCGAGTTATCTCGATGTCAACGGCTCGTTCGACTCGAGTCACGACTCGGTCAGACTCGAGTCGAGTCGAGTCGGTGATCAGTACCTACTCGAGTCGAGTCAGTGGTCACAACTGCTCGAGTCGAGTCGAGTCGGCGCTCAGTAGGTGCTCGAGTCGAGTCGAGTCGGCGCTCACTATGTGCTCGAGTCGAGTCGGCGCTCAGTGGGTACTCGAGTCGAGTCGAGTCGGCGCTGAGTAGGTGCTTGAGTCGAGTCGAGTCGGTGCTCAGTAGGTGCTCGAGTCGACTGTCGAGTCGAGTCGGCGCTCACCATGTGCTCGAGTCGAGCCGAGTGGCTGCTCAGAGAGACTAACCCTGCGACTCGGTTACAATGAGTCGAGCTCGAGCGACGACTCGACTCGAGCGTTAGACTCACCGCTCGAGCCGAGCGGATTGCCATCCCATAAAATTACTTCTTCAAGCCTACTATCTCGGCAAGATGGTTTCCATGGAGCAACAGTTACCTTAATGTGTTTCTATTTATTAACAGCAACGTCATCCCATCGTCGCTGCCATGTATTCCGCGTAACTTGCTTATAATATATCATCATGTCCTGAAATGGGACATGCTGAATATCAATGTTAGCTCCTAAAGAGGCCTCACGAGCTGCTTCGTCTGCCAATTCATTACCATGGATATCAACATGACTTGGTATCCACGAAAAGACTACCTCACCACCGGCAGAGCAGATGGCGTGTGTCTTACATAGGATATCTTGTACGAGCGCATGCTTAGGATACAGATTGTCGAGACTTTGAACAACACCCAGCGAATCTGTACAAACAAGGATGCGGTTGACACGACGAACCAGAATAAAATCCAAAACCTTAAAAAGGGCATATAATTCAGCGGTAAAAAT
>JAGDQP010014220.1:0-21057 GCA_022664845.1 Lepisma saccharinum | reverse complement strand
GAGATATCAGTCCGCGGACGAACAAGTGTCCACGGAGGACGGAGACAAAAACGGACACGGCAGACAGTTGGACGATCTGCATCCAGATTCATCAACAACTCAGACGCTCGAATGCCAAGTGGTAGGGTAGCGTGACCACGGCGTTCATAAAGTCCCCGCTGTACTGGGTTCATTACGATATTATGTGCTGGATGTCCAACTAAAGATGAAATCTTGGGAAAGTAACTCAGCACGTGGTACATCCGGTGTATCTCGAGCGGAGGTTCGGCGGCATCGATACAAAGACTGGTGACAGGGCTTGTGCGATACGCACCAGTGGAGAGTCGAATTCCAGCATGATGAACACTATCGAGCGTATGTAAGGCGGAAAATCGTGCAGAGGAATAAGCGTGACAACCATAATTAAGTTTCGTTAAAATTAGTGCGCGATAAAGGCGTAACAAGGTTGTTTGATCAGTACCCCAAGTGGGATGACTTAAAACACGTAATAAATTCAGAGCTCTCGTACAGGAAATTTTAATTTGGTGAAGGTGACTACGCCAATTTAACTGGTATCAAATAATAAACCAAGGTATCGTACCTCCTCGACGAACTGGAGTTGTCTGTCTCCAAGGAAGAGATCAATATCCACGAAATAAGTCCGTTTACGGCAGAAGTTTATACAGACTGTCTTTGTAGGCGAAAAACGAAAGCCAGTCTGGTGTGGGTCTTGTTTCGATACCGGAGACGGACCATCCCCACTGAGGATTTCCGGAGCCTTTCCTGAGTGAATTTTTATTAACGTCTTAAACGAGCTGGTGAGCTTCAGGACGAGACCTACAGATTTTGGTAAAGTGGGTTCCGAACCACTCCGTTCAATGGACTCCGGTGGTATTTGAACCCATGACGACGCGCACAGGAAGCGAGTGTTGTAACCTCTCAGCCACCCCTTGGTCAGAGCCTTGCCTGAGTCATGATAGGTAAATGCTTGGATGGTATCTTCAACTTAGGCCTTATCCGACTCCTCCCGGCATCCTTGTTCCTATCCTAGCCCCGGTCTAAAGGCCGTAAATAAATTCAAATTTTCAGCTATTTTTCTTGCTTTCTTTACCACACAAAGAAAACGACCTTGCCTATGAAATATCTTTTGAGGAAGTTCTGAACAATTGTGCGAAGGCAAAATCAAGAAATGTTCATTTAGTGTAAAAGTATATCTTTGTACTAACAAGGAAACCACCTCAGCTAAGAAGCCGATATTTACAGGAAATATTATCTTCAACTTGGTTTTAACCTATAAGACACGAAAATGATAGACATAGACCCAAACCTTTTTACAATTTTGAATAAAGTATTTTTTTGAAATATCAATTTGTGTCTATTTTTACAGGAATAAGTCTGAAGAAACTTAGAGTGTTGAAACCGCTGCAGGTTTCTGCCCCAACCTTTGGGTAATGGCAATGGGTGAAAGGGATATGTAAGTATTATGACGTCAATCATGGATTCAACTCGAGAATTGGAAATAGGAAAGGAGTCATGTGAAATATCATTTTAGAGTAGCTTGTTTCCAAAAAATCAAATGTGAAAGCATTTGTTACCTACGTGCATTTGTTTAGCGAATAGAGATTCGGAATTTTGAAGTTTGACGTTCTATAACGTATGCTCAATTTGCCACCCATTGAGGCGAAGTCATTTGTAACGATCCGCACGGAACCTAAGTAACACATCGGGTTCAACGGCTGCCAATATTTGTTGTTGTTTTGTTTTTTAATTACAAAACAAAAATTAAACATTCTTTTGTTCCTATTATACAATTTATTGTCCAAACATATAACATGTGCGTAAGCACGTACGTTAATTCTTTATGCATATTTTTACATATTTAAACTTACTCTACAATGCAAATCTATTTTTGAGCAATCACATATGTAGGATAATATACAATATACATCGTGAATAACTCGTATATGAACTACTGTATATACAGGTAAAATTCCTTTACAACGAACGCCATTATAAGGAAATTTCCGTAAGAAGGAAGTTCTTCGAAATCCCCACCGAATTCTTCTTCTTCAAAACAGTGTTCATTACAACGAAATAAAATCGCGGGTTCTGTAGAATTTGTTATAACGGGATTTTACCTGTACGTACTTTTCACAAAGAAAATATGAATTAACTGACCTGGAACTTGCGCCAAACCTAAGCTAGTGAGTGTCTCGTGCATCAACATTTTTCACAAATTTTAAATTTCATAATTTAACATGTCTAAATATTACAAATTAAAAATTGGAAAACTTTTCACAAGTATTGATGAGTCAAATTAAAGGTGCTATCACACTAGTTTGTTGATCAGCTTCGTTGACTAGCAAGCTTGACAGTGTAATAGCGCCTTTCCACTGACGAATTTGAATTTTATTTCATTTTTAAGGCCTTTAGGCATCTAAGGCTCAGACCGGGATAGGGGAGGGGAAAGGATTCGGGAAGGTGTCTGCCAGGGCCTATGCTCAAGGTGTCATCCCGACATTTGCCTGGTGTGGTTGAGGATAAACCGTGGAAAAACCTCAGTCAAGATGGTCGGTCGCTGGAATCGAACCCACGACCTCCCGAATGCTTCCGCGAACGCTCTATCACTGAGCTACGGCGGCTCGGTTTTCCACTAACGAGCTTGCTCGTCGATGAAGCTGAAGAACAAACTCGATAGTGTAATAGTGCAAAGTATACTCGAGCTTCCTCGACAGCAAGCTCGTGGACCAAACTGTTGAGAAAGCCAATCAGCAAGCTCGATAGCATAATAGCGCTCTTTTATTGTGTAGCATATACATTTTCCACTCGTGAGATTTTGATTCCATTCGCATTTTCGATAATATATTCTCAATATAGCTAACAACAAAATAGACACAAATCAACATTTCTCAGAATTCCTTGAATTTAAATTTTATTTATGGCCTTTAGGCTTTGGCGGGATTAGGGGAGGGGAAAGGATTCGGGAATGTGACTGCCAGGGCCTATGTTGAAGGTGCCATCCCGGCATTTACCTGGTGTGACTGAGGAGAAACCCTGGAAAAACCTGTCAGGATGTTCGGCCGTTGGGATCGAACCCACGACCTCCCCAATACTACGCTTATTAGAGGTTAAAGCCGAGTATAAAAATATATTTCCAAATGGCTGCGAAGTTGAGCACATGTAAAACACAAAGTTTTTTAATTTCCAAATTCGTGTCTCCTGAACAAGTAAACGTAAAGACAAATATTTTTACATCTGAATTTCTGGATGTGACAAATCATCATCCGGCGTTTTTGTGTATACAGCTGGGACACCCTGTATATTTATTAGAGAGGGGGGGAAGTGACAGAGTTGGTCTAAATTCATACACTAATAGGTATTGCAATTATAAGTGATCCAAAAGGGTATGGGCTGTAGCCCTCCCCTCCTAGAAATTGTTTCTTCCGCCACCCATGCGTATAGTCACCCTATAATTTCATTATAATCAAATACAAATATTCATGTAGTTGATAAGCTTGTTTAGGTTTTACAAAGGGAGAAGAATGAGTATATTGAAGATAAGTGGAACATTTGATTGATGTGATATAATAAATATTTATCTTAATTCTTCGCGCTAATGATCACGAAATCAGAAACGTATATACAAGGTATGATCGCAACAATATTTCAGCTTCATTACTATTAAAAATCATCATTTAGTGTTTTATTCATTCTTACTTGATCATAAGAAGCAAATAATAGATATAATGATAATGTTTAGCTATTCAAGTAAAGTGACATTACGAAGGCTGCATATAGTTATTTATAGAAAGTTCTCAGCGGGCCGCATCCAAACCTTTCGTGGGTCACGGTTTTCCGACCCCTGTATTAGTAGACTGACGAAGACATACCAACATAATGGACGCTAGGGTTTACAGAGGAGCGGTAGATGATACTAATCATCAGATAATAGACAACAAAAGTGAGGGAAAAGTTGCGCATCACAAACAGAGAAACCAAGGAATCAAAACAACGAAAATGCTAAGTAAAACTATTAGATAACCCGGGCATAAATGCACAATACCAACTCTTAATCTTAAATAGGTTCGAATTCTTAGCAAACGCGAGTCATTATGAAGATGGCATTAGTAATAACAATGAATTTGATGTGAATAAGACGTGGGAGGCAATTCGTCATACAGTGAAGGGCGCAGCAAAAAACGTATAGGTGAGAAGAAACTACTGAAAAACAAAGCTTGGTTTGATAAAGAATGTATAAGCATAATGAAGAACGAAAACAAGGAAGACAGTGATGGGTAAACCAAAAGAAAACCGAAGCGAATGCAAAACACTACAGTAACGCGAATCGTACCGCCACACGCGGCTTTAGAAATATATGTGAAAATATCTGAAAAACTGTAAGACAAAACTAGGAGCTAAATCTCGGATATTAATTTGACGTGGGAGACGGAAGTTCTGACCGATCATGAGCGAAGATTATCCACACAAGGTAGTCGATCTTCGGCGAAGGATCCGCCTACTTAATGACACGGTATGATGTGTGAATTATTGCTTCGTAATCAAAACAAAAATGGAATCGCCAGTTTGAAGAAGGAAACAAATCCAGAAAGCTGTTTTGTGGGGAATTAACAAAAACTGTATAATATGTTTATTATTTATTGAAAGGAAACAATATTTTTACTGAATATTCAAAACGATCTTCTGATACTTGCGTACTGCTCAGACAGTTTACAAGTATTGTATTTTTTCCTGTAGAATTAAAAAAAAGTTGGTGGATTTGTTTCCTTCTTCAAACTTATGGAAAAACATCTGCACATTTTTAAGTGTTGAGACGTAAGAATGGAAAAATCGACCAGAAACTGAAGAAAAACGCAATGGAAACCTTCAAATGAATGTTATTTACAAGAAATGTATGCACAATAAACTCGAAAGTTACAAATAAGTAATAAATTCAATTTTTTTCCTTCTCCTCACTGACAGAAATTTCGCCCTACAAATGTGCAAAACTGCTTTCATTCCGTAACTGTGATAGCAATAGTTGCTATATGTAAATATCTGTTAACAATAGCAGTTAGAAATATCAGTGTATGAAAACGTGTCTAAATGCGAGTTAGTTATTCCCGTCTGTGAAAAAGAAGCTTAAAACAATATTTTAGACTAACCTATTTACCTGTATCCTGTTACGTGTGCAGTAGAGATATGGACGAAGGTAGTTTAGTTACTACAATAACTGTTATAAAACTATCCATTGTAATTATCGAGCTTGGATTTACTGGTGGAGAAGAAACAGTACATCAAAACACAATTAAATCAGGAAAGTATAAAGCGGTGGGTAGGGGGAAGCATAATTGTTTCATGCTGAATTAGTATAATAACTTGCGACTAGTGACAGGAAGAGCTGAGGCATGCGCATTACTCCTAAACAGTAAATAGTACTTCCAAGCAACTGCATCCAGTTGGCAATTTAGCGTATTGATAGCATGTTAAAAAGATTCAAGGAACTCGGGATCGAAATCTGGTGTAGTTTTTTTTTTCTTAATGAAAATAACGTTTCTCTTTTTTATATATATAAACGCATTAGGAAATTTAATAAGATTAGTGAACAAACTCATGTGGAGGTTAGATAAGTCAGGTACGGTATTTTTTTTTTATTGCACACACAATTAACTCGTGTTTTCACAATGCGCTCTTCCTGTCGCTAGTCACAAGTGCCTTGTAGTAGCGTCTTAAATAAGGAACTCCTATAACGGCGGGGCCATTCTCGCACAGGCGCATTACTCCTTCACCGTAAATGAAACTGACAAGCAGATAGTTTCCAATTATCAATTTAGTGGATAGGTTGCATGTGGGAAAGGTAATACGGAGAACCCAAGATCAAATCATGGTGTGATTTTCTTTGTCTTTTTTAAAGAAAAAAACTTTTCTATTTTCATATATATATATATATAAACGCATTAGGAAATTTAATAAAATTAGTGACTGAATCGTGTTTTCTCAGACATTCGAAAATAGGACTTCTTGTTTTGAGACGCTAGTGGTCTTGTTCCCGTCTCCAAACTGACTAATATTTGCAAGGCCAAATAAATTATTCTATAACTGGCTATCTTCTACCTTATGATGAGCGGAAATTGAGGTGCGTTTTTAGTATAAAAAAAACTGAATTTCGATTTTTTAGCGTTCGTTCTCTTCTTCAAATTACTGGTTTAATGTGAATTTTGTGAACTTGTTTGATGTGCGTACTGTTTTCACTGCCTGAAAGGAAGAAAAATGTCTAATCGCAAACCCAGAGCTCTGTTTCGAAAGTACAAAGTAAAAAGGAGTTGCTCTAAAAAAAAAAAAAAAAAAAAAAAAAAAACTTTAGGTGCAGAAGTACCGAACCCGGAACCACTGAATCACAAAAAACATTAAATGCAAATAAAGTTATAAAACAAATTAAACAATAACAATTCAAAATAACCTATTTCAAATATAAATTAAATATAAACCATTTTAAAAATAAAAACTTTAAGTGAACTAGTATCGAACCCGAGATCACTGCATTACAACTTCAACGCCTTAACCATTACTCCACGTAGCAAACTATCATCCGTGCTTTCTGAGAGCTCTTTATATCAATTCCGTACACGAGTAACAGACGCTACGGTACTAATTACGTAGTTTTCACACGTCAAGGTTGTCCTTTCCGCAAACAATTATCTGCCATTTTGTTCCGTTCTCCCAGCAGTTCTGTTTGTTTCGAAAACAGGAAACAATGCGTTTTACTATTAACAAGCTTCGGAGTAAAATTGGAGTTAAGCCAGTAACTGCTATTTTTAGTGGTTGTAGCAGTGATAGCACTTTATCTGACGTAGCAGTGAAAAGTAGCTGCTACGCTATTTTTGCCCATCTCTATTTCGCACCTATTTTTCAAGGCTTTATTAATGTTTTTCTTTTTGCGTTCTTTGTGTATTGTATAGTTGCGCCATCCCTTCCAGATATCAAATCCGGCATAAAGTAGATTTTCACATTTTTGGCGTTTATTGCCTTCTTCAAACTGCCGACTCAATTGTTTTTTAAAAGAGTGTTTAAAAAGTGAAGATTGCTGTGAACCAGGAGACATTTCACATTTGATGGGCAAAAATTAGAAGTGAACATTGAAGAAGACATTTAAGGTAAGTGTCATTATTGCATCATTATTGAATGCAATAAGGATTTTTTTTCTGCAAATCATTGAAAAAATAGTCTCTACACGCTTTTTTGTTTTAAGCTATGGAAGTACTTGATAAAACACCGAGAATAAATTTTGCTAGAAAATATCCACGTGTAAGTTGTTAGTTTATAAGTACATAATAGTTTTATAATATTAATTACCTGCAAAATCAGTTTCTACCGTTGAACTATCAGTTATAAAGGTACTTTGAAACCCACCTGGTCAATCAAGCGTCCCGACAAATCAAACCTATCAAATGTGAAATGTCTCCTGGTTCACAGCAATCTTGACTTTTTAAACGCTCTTTTAAAAAAGCAATTTTTGTTTTGGTTACGAAGAATAATTCACAGGTTATACCGTGTCATGAATTAGGTGGATCCTTCACCGAAGATCGACTCTTCTCTGGATATCTTCGCTCATGATCGGTCACAACTTCTGTCTCCCACGTCAAATTAACATCTAAAATTTAGCTGCTAGTCAAAACAAATAACATCAGAGATCCATTCAAAGGAGTGAACTCGTAAAGAAAAGGTTGCCACCCAACGCTAGGGATGATTAGAAATGAACGTGGAGATAGATCTTCAGGTGGATCTGATAAAAATTCTAGATGTATGGAAAAGCTATTTAGACAAGCGTTTTAATGTAGGGGAAAGTTTGACAAAATGGGGAAATGTAGCTTTAATTGACTATAGTGTGTATAATAAGCAACTAACCAGAATGCTTTTCGGCTCAAATGAAACTTTCATCCTTCTACTACACAGAGATATAGTTATAAATTTCAGTGATGTTTTAGTTTCTTCTCGAATTGGCATTTTTTTTTTAAGAAGAAAGAGTCAGTTTTCCCCGTTTTGCTGAACCGTGACAATCAATAGTAAATGTCACCACACATCAAAAATCAATAGCATAAACCTATAATCTCTGTTTATAAGTGCAGTAGCTATGAGAACTGTCATAATAATACAATACATCTTTTTTTTTCTTTTTCTTTTTTTTTAAGAAAATACCTACCTACAATCTCTCTGTTTTGCCCAACAGCTTGCCTCCCTATTTTGCCCAACTGCCTAAGTTTTCAGATTTCAAGATAGCTCTGCTTAGCAAGTTGCATACGGTCAAATAAATGACCACAATATTACACAAAGAAACTGAACAAGGTACTCATATTTTGCAATCCAGACTGAACAAATCCATAAACGAGCAACCAACTTGAAGTTAAACTAAATCGAACCGTAGAAAAATCCTATTTTTTTTAAACAATCTCCATTCGGAGACACGCTATTCGTAAAATCACTACTCCAATGGACGAAACTTCCTCTGTGGTGTATCCAGTATGTAATTTAACTCCCATTTGGTGATGGAACCATCAGTCTGAGCTGGGAGGGCGCACTTCCCCGTTCTAACCGAACTCCCGTTTTGTCAATTTCATCTACACATCGGAGAGCAAACGGAGGAATTTGAAATGCATACCGCAGAACCGTGAACATCTGAACCTAGCGAGATAGAGGTCAAAATTTTGATATAAAGAAATTGAAATTTTTCAAGTCAGCATCAATCGACAACATCCCAGTCGAACTAATTAAAGCGGGAGGAACAACACTACTCAAAGAACTACGTAAATTGATAAGTGGTATATCGAGAAAGGAGGAGCTTCCAAAGGAATGCAAAACCTCAATAATAGTTCCGATTTATAAAAAGAACAATAAATCTGACTATAATAATTACCATGGAATCTCTTTACTCCCAACATGTTACAGTGTTTAGTAATATCGCCTAAATGCCTAAGAAGAATAAGGTCAAATCAAACGCCTAAGAAAAAATGGATATACGTTGGATCAGATTTTTGCCTTGAGACAAAATATTAGAAATTGGGAATACAAGTGGTGTTACGGTTCACCAGTTGTTCATTGATTTTAAGAAAGCATAATATGATTCTATCAAAAGGGCAAGATTACATAATACTCTGGTACAATTTGGAATTCCGAAAACAAAAACTTGTTCATCTAGTAACAATGTATATCAGCGATGCCATAAGCAGAATAAGTGTAGGTAATAATATCTCAGTTTCCAGATTCGCAAAGGATTGAAACAGCCTTGTGTTAGAATATGAAACTCTAGCAATAAAAGAAGATAGAATTTAACTTTGTGTTAGAATATGAAATTCTAGCAATAAAAGAAGACAGAAAGGGGCTAACATTGAATGTCTTGAACCAACTGTTCGTATACACTGTTGATGTAGATTTAATAGGAGACGATATAGATGGACTACAAAGTAACGCCGATGTTTAAGTAGAAGCGTGCAATGAGATAGGCCTACAGATGAACGCAGAGAAAACAAAATACATTATAACAAGTCGAAACACAGAGATTGAAGAAAAAAGGCACATAACAATTAAGAATGAGATCTTAGAGAAGGTAAATAAATGTAAATACTTAGGAGCATATGTAACAAGTAAAAACGAGGTCACGGAAGAAATAAAAAGTCGCTTAGCATAAGATAATTCATGACTATTCAGTTCAGAAACTCCTAATGTCGCGATTAATATAAAGAAAGTTGAAACTGAAAATATACAGAGCGTTATTTTGTCGCTAATACTTTACGGTTGCGAAAATTGGAGTACGACCGTGGCAGCTGAACATAAATTACGTGTGTCTGAAAAAAATGTTTTCAGAGAGTTATACGGGTTGAAACGGGACTAGCTGACCGGGGAATGGAAGCTACTGCATCATGAAGAACTCCACGGGCTGTATGATTCACAGGATAAAATAAGTATAATGATATCACGGCGGTTAAGTTGGGCTGGCCAGTGGCCATGTAGCTCGGGTGGGGCGAAAACGAAATTTCCATCGCAGTTGCTAAGTCGGAGAGAAAGAGACCGTTCGGAGATGACAATAATAGAGATCTTCGAGAGGTAGATGTTCAAAATAAGAACTGATTTGATGGCCGATTTTTACCCCAATGTAGAAGCCTATGTTGACGGTTGCTCTCATACAGTAGTTATTTATCATACGCATGGCTGCCTGGCGGTGTTCTCAGGCCTCGCGTCATCGATGTGCTTCCTCGCCTCTTTATAAGTGTCCTCAGTAGTGATTTTCTGCTTTATTACTACTAGTAATACCTAATACTAACACAAATAATCCGTGGTCCGACAACTCTTAGGGTGCCTTTGCGCGTTCGTTCAAGTAGGGCTTTACTTGGTCAGCGTAACGACTCCCTTCACCGCTATAATTGGCTTTTTACCGGATTACGCTACATGTTGATTCATATAGCTTTCAAATATGGTTGCATGCTCTATTGATGGAGCCAGTAACATGAAAGGATGCTGCAATGGCCTACAAGTATATCTGAAGAAGGAAAAACCAGAGATCATATACACTCCTTGCATGGAACGCGTTCTAAAATCAGGCGTAGCAGATTCTACTGTAAAGTGCCTCCAAGCAGAACATTTATTAGGGCTTGTGGAAGAATCCGCTTGCTTTTTAAGCAGTTCATACAAGAGAATGTTCGTATGGGAGAAACACACAACAAACATCATTCTTGGTGGGGAAAGCTACATCGATTAAAAAAAAGATAGGTGCTAGGTGGTGGAGCAAACACAAAGCTCTATCATCCACAATGGATTAACATTATGTTGGAGTTGAATCTTGCAAATTCGTTACATTTTTATCAGTATTGTTAGACAATAGACAAGTTGGATTTACAGCGCGCTCTCTTCTTGGACACTAGTGCAAATTCGAAAATTTGTATTTAGCGGTAGTCATGCTAGATAGGTTTTCAGTTACTTCTCCTGTGTCCATCTTTCTGCAAAGTAAGTCTTTAAACTATGCAAAAGTCTGGAATTCGGTAGATACATTATTAGACGATATTAGAAGAAAAAGAAGTGACGAAAATTTTAGAAGATTGCATGACAAGTGTAAATCCTCGAGTAAAGGTATCAAAACTTATTTAAGGAATGGGGAAACCGATATAGAAGATGATTTTTCAGAAAAAAAAAGAATTTCCAATATGAAGAAAATGCCCTGTGAACAAGCTTCTGACGAGGCTAGAAATCTGTCTCATGGTCAGAAATACAGAGGAATCAATCTACGTACTTTAACATTCTCGATTGTGCGAGTAAAAGCATAGAAGAACGGTTTGTATCCAACAAGAGCTTACTGCTTGATTGATCCTGGTTGGACCCGAAAAAGTACAAGGCTAGAATTAGTTGCAATCGAAGTGGAAAAGTTTCCTGATGATTGTTTACAAATTATTTCTCCCTTAGGAAAAGTAAATAGAAGCGAGTTGTTGTTAGAACTGAAACAGTTTGCAAGCCAGTATTGCAATTTCAATGCAGATTATAGTAAAAAGCATGAAGATTCACAGGAAAATGAAGTGTGTAATGTTGTGAGAAGTACAAGTAATGATGATGATGATGATGGTTCAAATGAAAGTGTAACATCTGAAGAGGAATCTGAAGATTAAGAGGAAAGGGTTGAAACTCACTATGGTACGAAAAAGAACTGTTTCAAATGTTTGTCTTGTGCATTTCCTATTCTGTATGAACTCTCATCACAGTCTAGATTATTTAGTAATGTATATACTGTTCCACTCAGATGACCTGTGAGCGAGATTTTCCAAAACTGAAAATTATAAAAGAAACGAATTAATCTTCTTTAAGAGAGAACTTACTACCTCCTTTAGTGTTAATGAATGTCGAGAGAGACTTGTTTACGAATTTGGATAAAAGTAAAGTCATCGATGAAATTGCGCTGACAAGCGAAGTGTTAAAACAAAAGTTCATATGTTGATATGTTCCTGACACTTTGTACTTTGTGTCTGGATCATCCTCAATTTTACAATTATGTGTTTTATGATATTGTAATCATTTATTAGTAGTAATCAGTAATTTATTTGTGTGTATTAATGTAAATCTAAAATAGGCTTCACTTTGCTAGTTATACCAATATTTTCGTCTTGTTACAGTTATGTGGTCAGATAAATTTTGTAATACACTGTAAATACTAGTCATTAGTTCTCATAATGTAAAATAAATTGCATGCAACTCTGCAGGTTTCACATAATTTTACCACTGTACTGTATGACGACGTGATGAAGTTATGCAACACATTTCTCTTTATTTCACTCATACCTTAATCACATCATACGGTACAGTGCTGAACTGACTTACTTCGAAACTTGTTATATTATGATTTATATCTACGTTATATTGCTTAAATATTTCTTACCTTGCCATTTATCGTTATATAAATAGATTTAAAATAATTCATAAACATTTAATCATCATTGCCGTAAGTATCGAAGATACGCTCTGAAAAATTTATCGATGGAGGGGCCCACAACGAACTGTAGCCGAGGCCCGTGATGGCGCCAGACCGGCACTGTGCACAAATACTTCATTTCGACGTTATGGGCTGCAGAAAGTGCCGGTAATTGAACTTTAGAGCTTGATATCTCCAGGAGTGAACTACGTACATTTCAACGAACATTTGGTGTATTTGTTATCAGTACAAGAGACTGTAATTTCCAGGTTATGATTACCTTTATCATCTACACTCATACGGGAAGTAATTTTTCGTGCTTATTTCGTCCCATATTTAGTTCAGAGAATCTCTGGGAATGCTCTACCTCCTCTGCGGAATCCTTTGACCCTCCATTGCACAATTTTTGAACCAGATTTGAAGTATTTGAGAGTACCATGCCACCTCAGTTCTACTGTTAATTCTTTTGGAAATTTCCCCACACTGTCGGCAGAATATAGCGCCGAAACGAAACATTTGTTCAACATCGATGGTCTATACATTTTTCTTATTTTCGAGTCAGTAATCTCGTGAAGAGAGGTTTTTGTCGGTGTTATCTTGAAATACTCTTTACATAGGGTGATAGATTAATGATTGCGAAAGAAAAGAGAGAATGGGTTGCTGACATCAAACCAAGATAGAAGGAACAGAAGAACATGTGTAAAATTCTTCGTTTTCAATGGAGGGGTATTGAACTTGGAACTCACAATTGAGTCCTTAAACTGCTAAATACCGGTAAAACTAATATTTCGCGAGAAATCACACGATCCTTTAAAGAAAAATTTAGTTTTCGGGAATAGATTCTTATCAATACGGGAGTTAAATGATGGAATGTCTGGGTTGTCAGTAAAGCCAGCATCGTATAAAGTTTATTTTTGAAGTAGAATTAACACAAAATGAAGTGTCGCTAATATTACATCAAGGAAAAAGTTCAAAAAGTCTATGTTGTACGTTTAACGTGACATAATATTCTCAGTTCGAAATGCTGGAGTGATTTGATTCATGCAACTTTTTGAAGAAACAATGGAAATAGAAGGAACTTGAACCTTAACAATATTTTCAATGTTAAGTGCACTTGTACACTCAGACATATAATAAAATGGCCGATGGAAGACGTTTGTTAAGTCAAAAAGACACCACAAAATCTGGCCGATTTTAATTATGTGTAAAATATTGGTTCGGTATTAACATACTGTACGCGTACTGTTTTATGAAATTTCGGGATTCCCCTAGTCGGCCATTATCTATGAATCTGAATGTACATTTTAAATTCATTATTTCCACATCTATAATGAGTCAATTTCTGATAACTTCTGTACAAAGTTTTGACAAAAAGTTATAAGTATTAATAAGCACTTCTGGTAGGGTCAGGATATTTTTAAAGTGTAGGAAGTGGGAGATAGAACCCAGGGTGTCTCAGCGATAGTGGCTTAACCAAGCTAGTGAAAATTCACTAAATCCGTAACGCTTTTTGCTAGATATTTGAAAACTTTTGATGCGAATGTGAATATGTTTGATGTTCTCAGGACAGTGTATAAAAAGTACGCAAAAACTTGTCGTGAAAAACGAAATGTACACATCTTCTTTGAGGAAAACATGAGAAACTTGAAACGCTTCGTTTTTTTTTTTGTTTTGTTTTTTTTTTTTTGCACTGCTAGTGTACGAAATTAAGATATTTGCTCAGAATATTAATACGGTTTTTTTTTTCATCTTTTTAATGTGTAGAGTCCAAATAAGATGAAGAATTAAATAGGAGTATCTTCAAACTTGAATGCTATTTTGTGGCTTTCTTAAAGAAGTATATGACTCATTGTAAAGAATTGAGTTTAATATATCTTCTTCTTTTTTCGAGAGAGGAAAAATTGACAGAGAACATCAGCTAGAGAAGTAAGAGAATTAGGGAAAATCCAATTTAAAATACCACTGCTCCCTCCCCTCTCGCTTCCCCCTTTTCCACCCAGCTCACTCAATTCAATTTTCCTAGCTCTGATTTCTACAAATCCTTTTACAATTTTATAAAACTCGAATGTTCGTGAAACCTGACCTATACAAAACTCACAAAAACGTTATTAGCTATTACGTAGTTACAATGTTTTATCTGGTTTTAGTTCATATAATGTTATTACATTCTTCTTATATACAGGTATTTTTTTCCTTTAATAAATTTTGTGATCTCTCAATATATCGTTACGATTTCAGGAATATTGTATTGATTTCTTTGGCTTCCAAACCTGTTGTAACTGGAAACAGGACAATCAGTCCAAGTAATTATAAGTTTAACCGTTTACTTTATTATTACTTATGTAAATGTATTAATATAATAATTAATTGACAAATGACATCATGTCGTGGTGATTTACTGGATAGCATACCTAGCCGACGTCCCGGCCACCACGGCTCTCAATTTTTCTCTGTTAATTTCAATCAGGTTTTATTCTTTTTATTATACCCAATGGAACACAAGTTGCTTTTTTCCAAGCCATTCAAAATTGTCCACTCTCTGAGGAATAATTCCTACACCGATTGAGAGTTATCTGATAAACTAACTTTAAATAACACTTGGAAAGCAAACTAGGGCAAGTGATTCCGTACTGTAGTGACTACAGCATTAGATCGATATGCTAGTGGTCCGTAGTTCTATTCCCATCCAGGTCAACGTTTTAATCTTTGTAATAACTACTTAACTTTTTCTCCCAAACTCTCTGGAATAGCTAAAACTAAATCAGGTTAAACTTCTGTATTATACGCCAAGAAACAAGACGTAATTTAAACATTTCAGTAAACTGATGGTATATCACAGTTTCACCGCGGCAGGCATTGTTTGAAATTCTGTCTCGGTGCCCCGGCAGGATTGTTGCTTGTCCCGGGGGATATTATAATAAACTAATAGTTTTTTTATATACAACTTGAGTTCTAATAGACTAAATTTAAGGTAAAATTTATTTTAAACCTGAATTAGCGTAAATAATTAATTTTAAATTAATCTGCTATCATGGGCTGAATTGGCAATTGTGGCCTAATCTTGTCACAAGCTGAAGGATTCAATGTTATAACAAGATCTTCCTCAGACGACACATTAATACCGTACATACTAACAGTTCATTAAAAATTACCAGAAGGTCCAGAAAGCCTTTCTACGTCATCCGCCAATTACGTACCAGAATTCATGAAGGATCTCTGGACCTTCTGGTAATTTTTAATGAACTGGTTGTTTGTATTAATGTGTCGTCTGAGGAAGATGTTGTTATAACATTGAAACCGTTACGCTTAGTGTGTTGTTTTTTTTAAATAAAGTTAACTGTATAGCCTTGTCAGCTTGTTTAATTTAAATTAAGTATGGATACAAGGCCTCAATAAATTATATCCAAGTTGTAGGAACATCGGCCCCTCACCGACGAAACAGCAACCTCGCTCAAAGATAAGAAATAGAAGGTGGAGGAGGAGGAGAAGAACTGAATTTCTATTTCGATTAAAATAAAATATCTAGCCAAAATTAATTCGATTATAAATAAACCTCCCATTTCCCATATTCTGAGAAAAGCCTTGTCGGTGAGAGGTTGAAAAGGTCAAACCACAAATTAAAAGATCGATGGTCACCACTATGCCGAAGTAGAAATACCTAAATTATAGACATTATGCTATTCCTAATTTGGTTTATGAAGAGGTTAATGAAACGATTTAGAATTTCTATTAAGAGCTTTATAAACAGACTGGATAGCATTCAATACAAATCTTAATATCTGGATATGAAATTAGATTGATAACAAATTTTAAAAAATTCTAAAACTAAATAATATACTTTATTTTTCAAATTAATAGATTCTTCTAAATCAGAATACATTGTTCACATTTGTTCTTTAGAATGAAATGCTCTTCAATTTAATCGAAAGATTTACATGAAACACAAATCTCAAAACACTGTAACCATAAATTGAAAGTATTGACAAAATACAAAATTTAAGCATTTCTATATATTAGATGTGTCACTAGTAATTGAAGAGTTTTATACCATTCTACAGTAATTCTAGAAATATAATCTATGTTACCTTCAATTGTGAATTGATATACTACAAACTGAATTAATTTGAACTTTAGGAAACAACAACTGTAATCCTTCGTGCTGATAAATTACCCTCTAACAATGATTTTGCTAATCGAGTAATACTTTTAGAAAATAGCTTAAAATATCCGGGCGCTTTAGTCTTTCTGAGGTACCAGACTCCGAGTAGGAAAATGTTTTCAAAATTGGTTTGAACGTATGCAAAAGTATATCGATCTTAAAGCTGAACATTTTGAAAAGTAATAAAGCCATTTCCAGTATTTTACATATATTTTGTCATGTTGGTTGCAGAAACTTTTCCAGCAGCCCTCGTATGTCTAATGTATTACTAAAATCAACCACACCATAATAAATAAATAAATAAATAGAAAAGGTGCATTTAGGTCAAAATGAGGAAAGGTAAAACTTATTTTAGGCTAAGCTGCATATTGGTTGTAATAATGTTAGTAAAAAGGTGGATGATTTGTCTATACAATGGGAATAATTTTACATAAATAAACTATTAATCCAGTTTCCACAGGCCATAAATAAATTCAAATCTCATTTTGTAACACCTAGCTTAGAATATGCTTCAACCTTGTTGTTTCAAACAAATGCTATTACACTTAAGCGAATTAAATGTTTCCAAGAACTTTGTCTTTAATTAATACAGGCTTCAAGTTCGTTCCGAGCTTATCGTTACTACAATTCAATCAAGGTTGAAGTAAATATATTTAGTAAATATTTACAAAGTATTGTTATATATCCTTAAAATATCCATCCAATTATGAACTTGAGTTTTTACTAACAAAGAAATATATCTCTTCATGAAAGTAGTAATTGTTATAAAGGACGAAGACAGTGAACACCATTGCTGTGAATAAGGATTATATCAAAATAATAAGTTATAGTCGCTTTCTTTTAACTAAGAGTCAGTGGCGTCATTTAGGGGAAGCTGGGAGGGACAATTGACCCCCCAAGAAATGAAATATGTCTATATCAATCAAGAATATGACATTTGTAAAATGATAAAATTCTTTTGAAACTATCTTACCAGAGTTAACTTTATCGTAATGAAAAGTTGGATTGTGGTGCAATCTATTCTTCCGCTTCCATGTTTCGGTTGCGATTTATATAACCAGGCACGTTGTTTCTAAGGGCACGAGCATTCAAACACCGATCATTTTTCATAAGGGGAAATAGGTGCGCAAAGTGTATAATGCCACTTGCTTCGAAAACGACCCCTTATTGGTATTACTCATTCTTTTTACGTATATATTTCACAGTGTGGACGAGGGTTGGAGCCTGACTTCATCACTGAGACTGCAACAGTGGAAATTCCGTTAGACTTCCTGGCTAAGGAGAACAGTCTTTTGAAATAGTTTGTGGCTCTACTATACTGGGGCAGCAAGTCATCGAGATGTTTTGGGTCTGAGCCAGAGTTGTCTAAACACCTTAAATAAAATTAAGTTCAGTTCGTCGAGGTGCAGTCATCTGCCTTAACAACAAACCTTTTATGAACGAAATCTACAACTGTAATCCTATACCAAGAAAACTACGCTTCTGAAACAGTCGGGAACAGCATGATTCGCACATTTAAGAAAGCGAATATTCTACTCTAGTTTTGAGGCTTAGGGACTAATCTTTCACCCTTGAGTGCAGAGAATTGCACTTCTGAGTACAAATCATCTGCAGAAGAATTACTCCTGCCATGAAGCCCCAACAATCAGGCAGATCCCAACTTGTATCCCCTTAGCGCAAACATAGATGTAGAAGAATCCAGGAAGATTACCCGAAGATGATACAAGAAATATCTTGTAAGGCTTTGAAGCTAACGTGTAGTAACTTCATATTAGTCTGAGTTGTTTTAACAAAAAAACTGGCCAGCCCAAAAGAAACATTCCAAACCATTCCTCCCAAAACATAATTGACTGTAAATGAGAAGTTTACAAACAATTCAGTACAATCCACTACAGAGGCCAACAAAACTTTGAGAGTTTAGGGACTGTTCACCAAAGGAAGCAATCTGTATAAAACAAACGCCAAAAAACAACTACAGAAACACAAAAACGAAGGAAACTTAACATAAAAGTAATGCAAAAGTCCCACTTAGCTTAGGCGCGCACTGGAAATTAAAAAAATTGAATGATAAAAAATCACTTGAGCAATTCAGTTGCTAGTGCGCGCGGAGAGGTTTAAACAGATGTATTCTATTTCTGAAAGTGATAGTTTAATCACCTCATCACGGTAATTTTAAAATTGTGGGATGTAGAATTATATGTTTCATTTTCTCAATTAATCACCCAGAAAAAAAAGTTGCTAGTGCGCGCCTAGTCTTAGGATTAGATTAAGTTTTGCGAGCTTAGGCTCAATTAGATGCTCGGCTGACGGGGTAGTATCTAAAGAATACAGATCCATATCCAAAGGATCGGGTATCCGAGATCCGAATATCCAGATATCCGAAACTCGGATTTTCGGGGTTTTGGATATCCGGTCTAATGGATTCGTGCGATTTCGGTCGCAGATCGGATATTCGGACTTCGTTATGATAATACATCTGAAACTGCGATGCCGGTATGGTGAATTGTAAAAGGACCTGGCCAATACGTCCGCATCCTCTACTTACCTAATACCGGCCTGAGCTGAAAATTACAAAAGTAAATAACATAAATAAAGACAATTTAATCTCTGAAACTGGAAATATATATTTTCTCGAGATAGTTTCCCTCAAAGGGAGTTGATAGTTCCCAGTTTTCAACGTTTTTATTTTTTCAGCATCTTTCTCAAAACAAATGAATCTAGGCACAAGGACTAAAACACAGGGTTTCTGATGAATGGAAAAAACTATGTTTGTTTCATTATCTGATGAATGTTGACTATATTTTCGGCGTTGAGCTGGGAAGAAGTTCAAATTGCAATGTGTAAATCAACCGATGTCAATCATGGTTTGGGGTGTAATGTTTGTCTTCGGACCTGTGAGACTTTGCATAGTGGAGGGGATAATGCAGCACGACATACACTAAACGTTCTTCAAAAACAACTACTCTCAAAGGTTGTTAGTGACGATCCATTTAACTTATGAATAATGGAGCGCTCTTCCACCAACCTAGCAGTGTCAACAAATATTGTTAATGTTGAAAAGTATAAGAAAATCAGAAAGGGGATTCAAGTCCCGAAAAGACTGTTGGAAGAATCCTCAAACAAACAAAACAAAAAGCTCTGACCCGCTTTGTTTCTTCGTTCATATATTTAATTTGTTTGACATTGTAAAACATGTATTTGTTATTGAAATTATTTTACATATATATATATGTTACCTTGAGTAACGACTTTTCAGGGCTGCAATGATAATTTCTTGTGTTACATGATGTCAGAACAATATATACGTAATTTCTGTCACGAATATGAATGCACACAAATACCCATCCATCCTTTACTCAGAAGTTGAAAAATATAGTAGCACTTGCTGGTAATTTCATTTAGAGCCAGAGTGATATTGAATGAATTCCACAGAGACAGCATGATAAATACCTAACATACCTCTATTGAGTAGAGAAATATGCGTTTGCTTTGTTAATACAAGTACCGATAGAAGTTCATTACATGCAGGTATAATATTGGAACTCCCACAAAGTTCTTTTTCTGTGGAGTTGGAATTATTGGAGGTCCTATTACCATCAAGGAACAGAATTAATTACATTAAAACCTTCTCAATTTCAAAGTTTGCATGTGCAAACTGGATTAATAGTTTATTTTTGTAAAATTATTCCCCTTGTATAGACAAATGATCCACCTTTTTACTAACATTATTGCAACCAATATGCAGCTTAGCCTAAAATAATAGTTTAACCTTTCCTCATTTCGATCCAAATGCATCTTTTTTTTTTATTTACCGTATTTATTATTATGGTGTGGTTGATTTTAGTATATTAGACATACGAGGGCTGCTGGAAAAGTTTCTGCAATCAATATGAGAAAACACATGTAAAATTCTGTAAATGGGAGATCGATATACTTTTGCATACGCTCAAACCAATTTTAAAAGCATTTTTTCACTCGGAGTCTGGTACCTCAGAAACCGCTGTTCGGAATGCTGGCGACATAATTCGCTTACTTTGCGTCTTCTATTTAACGTTTGGGAAAAAAAGAAGTCATTAGGTGATAAATCGGTTGAGTACGGAGAATGAGTCATTAATTTGACATTTTTACTGGACAAAAAATCAGCAGTTCTGTGTGCTGAGTGGGAGCTGCCGTTGTCGTGGTGAAGAATAATTCGATGGTTTTGGTATTGTTTTAAGCAATTTATTAATGACATGTGGCAAATTAATTGTTGTATACCACTTAGCATTTACAGTCCTTCGATCTTCTAAAGCTATGGTTGCCACATATTGTGTTTATATCTCTTTTTCTATCTTGTGGAAACTACATTGATGACTGTTTTCTTGTATATGATTGGATTTGTAAAGGTTTTTTGTTATATGTCCAATTTGTATTATTTCATTATCCAATGGAAGACTTTAATTACGCATTATCCTGTTGTTTTCCAAATAAATAAATG
>JAGDQP010014219.1:21783-39213 GCA_022664845.1 Lepisma saccharinum | reverse complement strand
TAATAATAATAATAATAATAATAATAATAATAATAATAATAATAATAATATGCTCTCAATTATTATTATTATTATTATTATCCACTTGAACTAAATGTTCTTGTATCGAACATTTAACTTTAATTTCTTGCTTATTTTTTTAAACTGTTGCATCGCACAAAGGTCGTCTTTACAAAATCCTCAAAGCCCTTTTTCATTCGAAATTTAAAATAGGAGCTTATTCTGTCCATACGCAAAGCCATAGGATTCTGAAGTATAAACTCGCGCCTGTGTGTTAGCTAATTCCGCCTTGTATCAGAAATGACCTCTGGCGGCGTGGAAGCTAAGTACAAATTGCAGTAGAAGCTGATTTTTTCTCTCTCCAGAAATAACAATACAAGGTAGCTTGTATGCAGAGAGAACACTCCATCTGACTATACACAAGTAGTCATATTAACAACTTAGTAAAAGTGTTTAACATTATTCTAAAGATTAAGAAGCAAAGAGATTAAGTTTTTTTTTTATTGTTGCGGTTTCAAAAACATATTCAAGCAATGATTGCGAAAATATATGTTAGCGAAACAAGTCACTGTACTGACTATGTTAAGACTTGTTGAGTAACTAGGTTGTTGTTAATCAAGTGAGTTATTTGAATATTTAATGACAGCCATTATAATTAAACGATTCTCGGTTACTATCTGTAGATCTTTGTCAAGAATTAAAAGAAGATAAAACAGAAATGAATAAAATAATATTGTCTTCTGGTTTCACCCCACAACAAAATTATGTATCGGTTATAGTATGTTCGTACCAGGAATCTGAAACAAATTAACAGATTTAATACTGAATATGTAAATCATATGTTTCTAATGTCTAAATATTGCAAGAAATAGCTTTTAGCCATTGTCTTCTCTAAAGTATGCAACCAACCATTGATTTACTCAGTAACCACTTGAACATTTTAAAAACCCAGGTGATGTCCCTAATTCTTTGTATACGCCTTCCTTAATACCCTAAAACAATTAAAATGATATAATTTTATGTTGTCTTCCCCATATTTAATACCAACTTCAACTCTATTCAGAGAGATTTGTTATACTCCTCTCTTCCATAAGGGTTTTCTAAACAAGAATTTTTCCTCGTATTATAGGGGATTATTCCTCCATTTATTCTCACGCAAACATTTTCAGATCCCCCCTTTTTACCCTCCAGTTTTAATAGGATGGATGTTTGCAAACAGAATCAAGTTAACTTCAATGTTCAAAAACACTTTCTGCTACTAATTTCAAACGGATTAAGGTACCGTACATAGGGGAGAGAGGAGTTATAGTAGAGAGCTGGTGTAATATGATTGCAACATACTGCAGATAACGACGCAAAGCGGATCCGATCGGAAACCTCTTCCTCTTCGCGGTTGGAACCACACCACACGAGCAAGATCGGAGAGAAGCACTAAATCAGACACTTTGAGGAACGACCATTTTTCGAATAAAAGGAGAGAGAAAGATAGCGTGCAGGAAAGAGAGGACTTAAGTACAAAAGAATGCGTTTATAAGAGCGCTTCTCATTCGCCCTCTCTCTCCTTTCCATTATTTCTTTTGATTTCTTTGTTTTTCTTTTCTGTACCATACTCAATGAATCATTCTGCTAAAGCCCAGAAACAAATGTCACACTTTTTCTCAGCTTGTTCTTGTACGCTCAAGATGGTGGACAAATTTCTAAGAGAACCATTTGCTGAACAGTGCATCTTTCTTCGGACTTGGCTTTCGACCCACTGTTAGTGCTTTACTTTTTTTTCTTACGCACAAAAGCTAGCACGCACACACACGCATTCGCCCTCACTGACTATTCACTTAACTTGAACCACAAACACAACCTACTGAACATGGAGTATAAGAAGAAAATTTCTCATCTATTGAAGATGTAGGGAGGCCAGGGACTGGAAACATTCTACGTCTTTAGCTATGGACGTTTGGACTTACGTCCTTGTGAAGGATTCGAGGAGTGTACGAAGAATTCAGTGAATACTTAAAGCAATCTGAGGAATTACAAAAGAACAAGGAACGCAAGGCAGTATTCTACTTTATTCCAATTCGAAGAACAAGAGAAGAAACAGTACAGCAATAGTGGACAATGTTCACTAAATTTCTCAATGTCTGGTTACGCAATAGTTTTTCAAAGAATGCTGCCTGTTAATCTGCTGATGTTGTGCAGAATGTAGAAGTTAGTATTGGTCTTTATCGGTCATAAGAGTCTATCTTACAGAGGTCGAAAATGAGATGAAGGAATAATTATTTATATTGTTTAAGAACGTGTTGGATGAAACGCGAGATCGTGAAAACCCTACTCGCGCCTATGTTCAAGTCACTCACACCTATGTTTAACACACTCACGAACTATTTTCTAAACTGTGTTGTCCTCCGCTTAACACCAGACAACGAAAAGTACGCAGTCGTACAGCTTACAATCCGGTGGTTGGTCCTGGAAGGTGGCAAACAAAATTTCGGGCCAATTTTTAAGCGGGAATAGATGTGTAAACTGTTTTTTACCTTTTGCTGTGGAACGGTTTTGCGTATAGTTGGAACCATATTTAATCCTAGCATGTCCAAGTCAAATATTTATTTATTTATTATAACAAAATATCTTCTACTTTTTCAGACGGATCTAGAAAGATAAAAGCACTATCAATAACACTATAAACGAATCTTTTGTGCCAGTAACAAAGGAAAGATATTATTCGTTTTCTCTTCATTCCTCTGAGACTTTCGCGTTTCTTCATTCGTCCTATATGGAGGGGCTTGTAGATGCTGAAAAGAAGATTTTTAGTTGGAATAATGCATTGCGATTTCTGATAGTGTGTCTCATAGAATTGATATAGGGCAGTGTATATTGACTGAAGGTAGCTAGAATGATGTGTAACTCATGCAGCCCTTGGTCACCAATCAGGCTTAAATCACCAGAAAGACGGGGAACGAATAGAAGTAGTGAAAGGAAAGAGAAGCAAAAGGGATATCAAGGGACTGTGCCAAAGCCTTATCGGAATAGGTGGAAAGACGAGTGCATTCCATAATATCCAAAAGAAGTTCGCATTCTTCTTCTTTCTCATTTTTTTGTTCCTTCCTGGCAGCCTTTCCTTATTCGATATTGGTATTCATCGCCATCTTGATGGAGGGGGACGAGGGATCTCAACCCATCCAGCTGTCATAGTAATTGACTACGCACGACGTTCAGAAGAGTCCAAAACTTGAGGGTACTGGATAAGATAGGTGGTAAGGAATAAGGGTTGGAAAGAAGCGTGGAAGGGTAGTAAAATATAGTCGAGGATATGTGGGGGAGAGAATTTTGTCCAATCATTACGTCAGGAAAGGGATGGTTATGTTTCATGACTTTCGATTGGAAAAAATAAAAGGAAAAAAAAAACTTTAATAGTGATGATAGGAACATGAATGGTCCGATGGATAGTGACGTTAGTGAGCTTCGTAGAGATGAAGTGTTCTCTTTAATTCTTCCGCACAAGGCAGCATTCTGCATTTCGAAAGATAATCGAGTCATTTTGCGTGGAAGATATGGATATAGCAACCAAAGGCTTCTCCAAGAATTTAAAATTTTCTGTTCATAAACATTTTGTTTAAAATATGAACATCTTTTTTATGAAGTCAGTAAATAGATTCCTTTTGTTTGAACTTTTATTAGCATTCTAACAAAAGTTTGAGCTTCAAAGGACAGGACCTATTGTTGTAAAGTGGACTCTTTACCGGAATTGACTCGAGCCCACGTGCACAGTTAGCGACTCTGCTTACAATCAGTCAAATAGAGCTCTACTAAATAGATGACTTGTGTATCAATTTGATACAACGTATCATTATGATTAACGAGTATTTTGGCATATTAATTATTTCTCCTACAATGTGATGCGTAGATAGCCAATTTGTTGTTGAACTATCTACATAATAATCACTTAATGTGAAATTTTGTCCCAATTTCCAATGCGCTTTTAATATTGCTATATTACTTTCTGTAATTCATTCTCTCTCTCTCGCTCGCTCTCGCTCTCTTATGGGATAGTACTATCATTTGCAGGTTGATCACATAATAAACAGATATAATATTACTATATCTAGGTATTTCGCTCCTTCTTCTCACAAAACTCATTTATTTACCGTTAGATTGAAATTGATTCTTCAATGATGCAGTCTTTCTAGTAATCGGTAATTACACGGTTTGTGTTTGTATCAGTAATGATAGTTTTCTAAATGAAACACGCTGAACGCTAGATGCCAAATTAATTTATGCCCTATATTGCTGCAGTTCTCCACTACAATTTAAAACGTAGAGATGCATTAGAATGTACGAATTACCTTGCCTCTTAAACCAAAGACAAAAAAGAACAAAGAGCCACAATAACATTTTATTCATTTCTCGGCCTAAATTCTCAAAAGAAAGAAAAAGAAAGAGATAAATCTAAAATGTAATTAAAAAAAAAAGTCACTTGGGAAAACGTTAAAAAATGAATACACTTATATAAACTGCGATGTGACCATAGTCGGGAGACAAATTCCAGTTATGCTTAATTACTGACTGAGGGTTTAATTATTTGCTCTCAGTCACACGAGAGAAATGGCGAGATAGTAACTTGAGATAGTGACAAGATTGCTACATTCCTCATTCCTTCTCTACCAGGAGTGTAAATTTTATACCTTACGTCATCTAGACTTAAGATGTTGGAAAGACCATAAAATATTTTTTTTAAAGTTTCAAATAATTTTTAAATACAGTTCCTTCCAGTATGCGTACTTTAACGTATACTTTTGCAAGTATTATTCTAATGTTATACTTACGTAGTTTCTTGGTGCTGTCAGGCTTCAAAAATGATCTGATGTGTGTGACCAGAGACTTAGTAGAACGTTGGATTAGGTAGGTAAATTTAAAATTTAATTTGCAACACAATTGGAAATACATTTTGAATTGTTGAGTTCTTGTTACTAAATAATCATGGAAACCTTCCCTTATACAGTATAAAAGCAGTACATTTTATTGTATCAAGAACAACACATGTTGAAATCGAACAAATGAAAATAGGAATATCAGCGGTACCGGAAATAAAACAACAATAAAAGTACTTTAGGACTAAGATCTATCTGAGTTAGCGATAGACATAAAGGATGTTTTCGGTGTATAGTAATGTTTTGGCATAATAATGGTGCAAAACACGTATTAAGTGTATCGAACGAAAGCTTTTGATGAGAACACTCCATAAATATAATTAATGGCTTATAAACCCATTCAGATTTGCATAAAACCATTAATTACTAAATTAAGAGACATTGCAATCTCGCACCCAGAAAGAGATAATTATTACATGGTGTTGAAACTTGGTAAAGATACACAAACGTGTTGTAATAACAACGGACAACATTTAAGTGGTGAAACAGGGAACGATTTGTTACAGGTAGCCCAAAATAGTGTCTAATCAGTGCGTCATTGAACCTCTTAGGACAAGTTTCATATTACCGCTTGTAACAATTTGTTGACACCATGGGCGATTCTACAATGCACTACTTTGGGATACACCCGATTGGTTTACAACCAAAACATTATCAATTGTTATTCGATCTCATATATCTTTCTTCATCAAGTATCAGTAGCATTAGATATGATCTTCTGGCGATTTCCTCCAAACCCAGAAGGGAAATTATTTTAACTAATTTCAGCAAGTCATTTCTCTCATCACAGATTTTCTTTTGATATTGCATTGCGCATACTTATGTCAAAAAGACCTCTTAACCTCAGGGTTCCTTCAGTGTTTGCATAAGAAGTGTGAAATTTAAAAACAGATTGTATTAGTTAAAGGTTATTTAAAAAGTTCCCGCCATTTCACTTATTTCTCAAGATACGATCAAGATTCCCTTCCACAGTATCTATTGATAAAACCATACCAAGACCTCGAGTGTAGTATCTCTTGACAACATTTGAGCCTTCAGGCAACTCTATTCTGATTGGCTATTTAAATTTCCTGTTTGTCTGCTCGGCTAGTTTTTGTAATTTCGTTGTTTTCCCCCAGGGAGATCAAGAAGAGAAAGGGAAACAAGGGAATGACTTTTTTCGACCATTGAAGTCATTTGAACGACCAAAAGGGTGAGGATTTGGAGTGAGATAGTCCTCCCATGTAAACGGACTCGTAGCCCATTTATTTCACTAACACCCCGGGAGTTTCTACATGCAGTCTTCTGTGTCAGATTTATCACGTCTTTCTTTTAATTTATGTTCCCTTCTCCCTCTTACTTCTTTTCTTTAGCTACGAGTCATCACCATTTTATCCCAACTTAAACATTTATCAGAAGTTTTCGATTCCTTCTCTGACTTCTTCCCTGCCATACTAGCTGCGAATTGTAATGTTGTCTATGTTTTATCGGAGAGCATTGTTGTTAAGTTTGCATTCTCCTTTTTATTTGCTACTGATGCAACGTGTCATGAGACTCGAAAAAAAAAAGTCTTAACTCCGTGTATTGATGAAGGATAAACTAATAACGGATGGTAAATGATATACGTGAAGCACACACTGCAGTGTTATACACTATGGATAATACAGAAAGGTTTTCACGATTTATTCAAACTACGTATTTTCGTATGATAGTTCATCTCTTGTCTTACCGCTACTTTGCAGCACTGTGGTGTGTGCTTCACGTATGTTGTTTACCATCACTGGAGGTATTGCCATTTGAACATATTACACATTATACCAAGTTGGGAAAACTGACAATCTGGTGACATCGTGTTTTACGTACCATGTTATTAGAAACAAATTTCAGAAAACGAAATTTTCGTTCAATGTGTTGTTTCTGATTTATTGAAACTTATTCAGTTTATTCCCAGTGTTAGACGTCGAGTTTGAGCTCCAAGTTGGAAACGCTTTATCTCCAAAACGAGGTTTCGGAACCCCACGGTTCCTATGTTGGATATGCTTGCATTTGACACATCAAGTTTCATAGCATAGTTCTTCCGCACCCTCGCAGAGGAGCAAGTATTTCTTGACCCCAGGGTGGTCGAGAAATTAGTGTGTGCTCGCTTTTCGTACTCATAGTCACAGGTTCAGTTCTCACCGTAGTTCGTTGAACGATGTAGTTCGGAACCCAATTTACCAAAATCTGTAAGTCTTGTCCTTAGAAGCTCACCAGTGCGTAGAAGGTTAATAATAATTCAATTAATCAAATTCACCTAAATATAAGCCTCTAAAATCAATACCAATCCGCGTAGGGGACATGGTAGCTCAGTTGCCGGTCCGGATGGTCGTGCTGGCTAGTGAACTGGTCTGGCGACTGAAGGATCGCGGGTTCGAATCCCGCTTCGGGCATGGATGTGATTTTAAATGTGTTGTCCGTAGTTAGGATAAGTAACATTAACGCATAACTAAAGGTCAAAATGGTATAAATAAAAGTAATGTAACAGGAAATTAAATAAACGAGATTTAAAAAAAGTTGGTATAGCACTCACCTCTGGTGCTAGGGGTCGTTGGATCGATCCCTGCTCATACCATGTGGGCTTTGTGGTGGACAAACACTGTGTGCGTGGTTCCACCAATTCATCCCAATATCATCCATACGGCCTGAGCCATAGTTGCCTAAAGGCCTTAAAATAAAAATTCAAAAAGTACCAATCCGCGTATTATTATTTAGATAACCGAGCCACGGTAGCTCAGCGTTGGCATAGCATTCGGGTGGTCGTGGGTTCGACCCCAGCGGCCGATCATCCTGAATGAGGTTTTTCCATGGTTATTCCTCTGTCATCCCAGGCAAATGGCGGTATGGTATCTTCAACATAGGCCCTGGTAGATATCTTCTGGAATTTTTTCCCTCCCTGAACTCGGACTGACCCTTAGATGACTCAAGGCCAAAAATAATATTAAAATTCAAAATATTATTTAGAAAGAAAATATTCCGTAAAATCAAATTAAGTTATTCACATTTTACATAACTTTCAGAACTTAAACTACCTTAGATGTAGAAATCACCTGGCTTCTAATCCAGGATTATGCAATTTCTGAATTCAGGCCTTTCCTTTCTCAAAACCTTGAATGTTACTGATCAAATTTAACAGTTTAATATAATCATAACAAGCCGAAGCCATTAGTTTGTAAAGTGTATCAAAGTACAAAGTCCTGCTCTCTCATTCTTACCTCAAACATCTTCAATATATAGCAAAAATATTTCATATTCATTTGTTTTTCTTTTCAGATTGGTTTATTAAAGTAATATGCTATTACCGAGATGGCATGGGATCTATCCTCGCTCCCGAGAGCGTGTTACATCCTTCAATACATTATAAAAGCTTTCAGAAACATACCTGGAATAAGCTAGACACTTGACTAATAAAAACAGCCATTATTTAGTTCTCAGGAATACTGAGAACAAAAGAAAATGAAACGAATTTTCAACGACGTTTGTTAGGTTAGAAGTCCAGTGTCTTATCGACGGGACTAAACTGCCAGTCATAACAAAACACCAGATTGAAATAGTATAGAGGGGCAGCAATATGTTGCTGCGAACCCCGAAAACATAAGGTCACTCTCACCGCTTACGCAGTGTTTTAAACAACTTTCTATTTCTCAATTAGAGATCGTAATCTCCATCGATTGAGAATACACTATGTGATCAACAGTATCCGGATAGCCACCTGAAAATAAAGTACAAGTTTCGGCCGCCATCCATCGGATAAACTGGAGTCAGTACGGTGTTGGTCCACCCTTAGCCTTCAGGACAGGCTACACTCTCGCAGGCAATTCAGTCACGTGGCAAAAGGTTTTCTTGGGGGCAGCCCATTCATTGCGGAGCGCCGAAATAAGAAGTATCGAGGTGAATCGATGTAGTCTAGCACGAAATCAACGTTCCAAAATGTCTCAAAGTTGTACTATCGGATTTAAATCAGGATTCTGCGTAGGCCAATCCATTAATGGGTCGTTGTTATCGTCAAACCATTGACCCACAATGTCTGCTGTATGGACGGGTGCTCGATCGTATTGAAAGACACAATGGCCATTCTGGCCTTCGATGGTAGGCAGCAGAAAAGTGCTGTCAACGTAAACTTGTCAGCGTAAACTTGCCACGAAAGGCGATAGGGAGGCCAAGACTCTTCCAGGAGAAGCATGACCCTATTGTAACCCCACCACCACCAAATTTTCAATCGGCAGTTCAGAACTATACAGGCTGGTATTTGCCACATCTAAACTCATTATCGTATCACCACATTGTATACCGTGATTCATCATTCAACCATTTCCTACCGTTCTGTGGTCCAGTTTTGACGCTCCCTACACCCCGCTAGGCAGTGTTTGGCATTTGCCTGTGTAATGTGGCTTATGGGCAGTTGATTGACCATGGAAACCACGTTTTCGCACCTCGCGAGGAACAGTGATAGTGCTTGGAGTAGATCCTGATGTAATTTGGAATTCCTGTGTGATGCTGGTTATGGATGATTGACGATTACGCTGTACGACCCTCTTGAACATTCGTTGGTCTCTGGGGGTCAATATAGGAGATCGTACTCCAAGCTGTTTGGTTGTATACGCGTCCGTTCACGTTTCCACTGCACTATAACATCGGGAAAAAGTATGCATAGGGATGTTCAGGAGGGTAAAAATCTGGCACATAGGCTTCTTACGCAAGTAGTATCCACGTTAGAACTCCGTGAGTTCCTCAGGCTGTCTCGCACTGCCTGCTGACTACTAAGATCGTTGATCATGTGTTCTAGGAGGTAGATGGCAGTTCTGTATCGCCCTCTATAGTAAACAAACGTTTCGCGGCATGCCGGATACTTTTGATCACAAGTGCATTTCTCATTTGTGCGAAAATAAGCAATCAAGATCTCGGCAGCAAACACTTGACAAGCATTGGACTGGGACTACGATAAGAAACTGTTTTCTCTTTCTGCGCATGTTCGAAAATCACACTGGAACTGAAAATGGGAACTTTCAAAACACAAAAGAAATCTCTCGATGCTTTTCCATCATTACTGCAAATACTAACATTTATCTGAAACACTACTGGATGTATCAAGGGACTTTCCTAAACTTTTTAACAGTTGGTAATAAAACTGCTTACTGGTTCGCCTTAAGTTCAAAGTTACTCGACTGGACCATTTAAAAAAATAAAGTTTAGAAAGTTTAAAGTTTTCTAGTATGCTTTAATTTGTGTCAAGAAGTGTAGGAAAATTGTACAACAATGTTCAAATGGTGATCGGAGAAGAATGATACAAGGAGTTGACTAGCTTAGGATATGGGAAAAATGCTTTTAGAGCATGAAACAAATATACATTCTTACATATACATACATAGTGAACTGGAAGTAAAACAGTACATTGTGTAGAGCTCTGATCACGCACGATATAACTAAACTTGATCGTAGGTGATAAGGTGGGGAATACTTCATGTTAAGGAGATTGCAGAATGTCTTTGATGGCTTATTAACTTGAATGTTTCCTTTAATAAGAGTGTAAAGTAGCATTTTTTTTAAACAAATTTTTATATGTGTTTGTTATATTGTATATTCATGTGTCTGTGTGTGTGTGTAATAAGAGTCTAACGATGTGTACAAAATAAAACAAAATACTAAAAAAAGAGACTTACCTTTCCAGTTTCAACGAATGATTATATCTTTCGAACATCTTGGAAATGTATTTTGTTAAAATTAATGTCATTCCATTATGCAAGTTAAACGTATATGGATTCACAGTTGGAAATTTAATTACGTGAACTGAACATTTAATTATATGAACTGGCGTTTAAAGAAACAATATTTATTCAGTCCACAAAGAAATAAGCACACGCAAAATCGAGGCAATGGTTATTTCACTCTTTTTACCTCTTTGGTAACCATAACTACACATATAAAGTAAACAAATTATATAAGCTAGTTCTTTGATTTCGACGAAGCGATTGTATATCTTCGAAAGACGTTGTGCGTTTTTAGAGTTGATACGGAAACCTTTCTCTTTTTATATTGAATTCAATTTTCAGTGTTGAACAACAATAACAATAGAAACATCGGTGATATTATGTTTCCTTTGTTAATGTTCTATAAAAAAATAATTGTTACTGCTATTACGCATGTATATACATGCTGTAGAGGTATTGATTATAGAATTTCATTTTATTGGTCTATCGTTCATGTTGGTGGCTTCTGCTTTGGCAAAAGAAAGACCTACTATAGTTCCCAAACCTGTCACTTTGTTGGCGCATGGTATTTAACACAAAGTCTCACAGGAAGTTCATCAATGGAAAAGTTTGTTGATTAATGGATTAAGTTCTGTTAAGAAGATTCATGTTCAACCAAATAAATAGTGCAATTATGTGCAGAATGCTTTGCAGTACTCTTTCCCAAACTTTATCGCGTAGCCTCACCATTATTCAGACATTTCGTGACGATAATTTGTATTATACAATTTCGGTTGAATATAAAATTCGGAAGTGGATGGAATCACAAGTGAAGTAACTTTATTCTCCCCATTTTTATTTGTTTTCTTTGCCAGTGTAATGGATGAAATGTTTTAATAAAAATTCCTCAATTGTTTACTTCATTATACTGAGTAACCAATTGATCTTCAAATATCTATTCAATATTAATATCTAATTTAAATATATGTACTCAGTATAGATATGCAAATTATCAATACTGAAAGAGATCATTCCATTTTTGTGACAATTGTTATAAATGATTTTCTTAATTTCACTCGACTGTTTAATTTATAACTGTTCGACCAACATGTTTAATTTGGTCTTTCAGCTTGTTGATAAAATGCAAAATATTCTCGATTTCAAATTATAGCGTATACAAAAGAAAATTATTCGAGTAAACATTTAAGATTATGAGGACTTTGTTGACACTGTTAAGAGTAATAGTTTAGACAACTTTATTGTTCTTGCTCAGGAGTACCTTTCAACTTTATCAAATTACTCAGACAAGAATAGAAACTGATTTTTTTTTCTTAAGTTGCCGTACCATAGATGAAACTCTCTTTTGTGAAAAAGTGAAATTCATTGAGAAGATGGTGAATTATTTTAAACGTTACACGTATGACTTTCTAAGTGGTAGTGAGATATAGGCATTCATTTTGGGAGAAAAGTTTAGAACGGTATTTTGTCTAGAAAAAAAAAACGAGACAAGCAAGAGTGTGAAAACAGTAAATGAGAACATTGTCAAGAATCTAGCTGAAAAATGGGGGAACACACTTCTTTCGAAGGGGTATAGACGAGAAATGGATAGACAAGTAGAGGCAGATGGGCGAGGTTCTGGATCGAAGCTGGAATTAATCGTAGTCTTTCCGTGGTAATGAAGTCTTCTCGGTTTGATACTAGGTGGCGTGATCTCCTGTCTCAAAGCGAAACTAGAGATAATTGAATGAGAAAGAAGGGAGCGAGAAGTAGTGGGATAAGAGAAAAATGAAGCAGAAGGACAGAGTGCGAGAGAGACAGAGAGAGAGAGAGAGAGAGAGAGAGAGAGAAAGATAGGGACGCCCAGGAAAATAAAAAAAACTCGTAGAGAGTTCAGAGCGTCTCCAATTAGGAGCTGGATTGTCTCAAGAAGATTCTGGTTCTTGTGACTCTGTCTACCTGGAGGACACAATTACCTTCCAGCGACGACTACGAACAACGAACAGCGGAAGGTAAGAAAGGAAAATGAGGTGTTCTTTTTATTCCTCTTTAGACGAAAGAAAACAAGAAAGAAAATAATATGTTAACAAAAAAAATGTGGTGCATCTTCTTTGTAGTACCTTCTGCTTACACTGTTGCACATATTTATACCCTTCAGCAAACCGCAGAGTATCTTCTGAACAAAAACTGTTGTAATAAAACATAATTTCTTTTCTGCATTTGCATTCAAGACAAGAAAAATTATCGGTTTATAACCATAAAACATTCGCTGTTTATTGCTTAAAAAAGTCTTTGTAAGTCAAATTTAGTTTATAATAAGTTGTAACATCTGACACGAACTGCAATCGGAGTAGAATAAGAAGCAAATTATCAGACTCTAAAAATATCCTTATAGATTCCTTACATAAGATTGAAACGAGGAAAGACAATTGGCATATTTTAGCAGTGTCCTTTGGAATGTATTGCAGTCCTGCAGAAATAATGGTATCACAGACGTACGAGTGACGTCACAAGTAGTTTGTTTGACACTGCAAATGTAGCCTGAGCGTTCTGCTTTCTCGCTTGCAAGACAAATATTCCACATTCTCGTCTCACCTGACTCAATCTCACTTTATAAGGACCCATCATCAATTTTGACTCCTAAAATTATGTTAAGTAGTTAATTTCTGTTTATCAGATTTCACCTATAATATTGTAATTGTGTTGTATCCCGAACTCCAATTTTAACTACACACCAACTCTCACATGACCATAAGGTACATTGATCAAACTGTGTGTGTCCATTCTGTGAAAGCACTCCTTATGACCTTCATATATTTGTGGCTCCAAGCGGGATGGTATGAGCTTGCGTGGCTCAATGGTTAGAACGATCACCTGGTTAGAGTGCTCAATGGTTAGAAAGGATGCGGGAAAGAGTCGCACAGGGCCTATCCATGAGTGCTCCTTCTCTCCATCGTTGATTAGGTTCATGTGCTCTTATCTAACTAATCGCAGACAGTCTGTTCTACTTAAAGAGTACAAATCTGATGAGTGTACTGTCAGGAGTTTCTCAATGCTCGAATCATGGATCACTGTTATTTCTGTTCTTTATTAATGACTTCTTGAAATACATACCAAATAATGAAAAAATGCTATTTGTGGATAAGCTCAAAATATATGCTAAAATTAATTCTATGGAAGATGCCATAAAACTACAACATAGTTTAGACAACTTTGCTAACTGGTGCACTGTCAATCAACTCTCAGTCAATACGAAGAAATTTAAAGTTTTACAATTCAATAGAAATAAAACGATTTATCGATTTAATTATGAAATTCATAAGTATGCATTAAGTAGGCCTGACATAGTTAAAGATCTCGGTGTCAGGTTTGATATGAAATTGACGTTTAACAGGCACGTAACAAATATTACAAATGAAGCTTTTAAAATGCTAGGATTGTAATAAGGACAGGAAGAAAATGTACCACGCGCGCCGCATATGTTCGTTCCAAATTAGAATATGGTTCTACTATTTGGAATTCACGGCAACTAAAAAATTACAAAAACTAGAGAAAACACAATAAGAAGTGTTTGTTTCTAACCTAGAAAGTAACTCGAATCTATCCTACTTATGAAAACTACAATACAATCATTAGAAACTTTAATTTTCAGACATTAGAGCAAAGGCGTAACATTTCTGATTTGTTATTTCTTAGGAAAATAAATCAAAATGGTTTAGACTGCACAGACTTAGTATCATTGTTACAGTTTTGTGTACCGTCATTAGAAACTCGCGTAGACAACACTGGTCCCTTCCACTGCAAAAAGACAAGGACAAATATAATTATGAAGTCACCAATCTGGGGAATATGTATTGCCTACAATGAAACTTGTAGAAGTTGCATCGAATTGTATATAGCCTATGTGGTAAGTCTTCGAAAGCATTTAGAGATATTGCAATAAAAAACTGTGCAAATGAGCGTTGTAAATATCGAAACTTTAATTTGGGCTTTAGAGCTTGTTGTGTTGACAGATAAATAAATAAAAGGCTCTGGAAAAACCTGTCAGGATGATCGTTGCTGGTATAAAACTCAGAATGACCCTAATACTAAGCCAAGCTCACTTTCGTCAATACCTGAAAATCACTTTCCTCACACGCAATTGTTTATTTCTTTACGTACGGAAACATTCTTTGTGGATGGAAGATCCCATACTTGGAGTGCGCCACCTTTCTGAATATATCGCTATAAAGATTTGGGATTTATTGCACTCATAATGACTAAAGTGAATTAATTCCTTCCAGTCGAAATTTCAAGATGGTTATCAAACTCAACTTATTCAATACATAAAATAATCAAAATTTTATAGAAGCAATATTGATTTTAAAGACAAGGTATAATTTTTGGTATGTATCAAAACATTACTTGAATGGTTCCTAACTTTAATTCGTAAATGTTATTTATAGAGTAATGCTGTTATGTGTTTGCGTATTTCACGTGATATCTCAATCAAACAATCGAGGTGTCATGATCTCGTTAACATATATTATCTACTTGTACTATGTGCTTGATTATACCTTATTAGTAATTTAATCATTGCCAATGAATATTACATTTCTCAATAGATAATAACAATGTTCTGCCATTTCATTTTATTACTGGTACTATCTATCATAGTCATACTTAAAATTACATATTTAGATAAAAAATACGTTAATGCAAAAGAGATTGAATATTATAGTGTCACTCTGTCTCTTAAGCTCTCTTCAAATTCCATTCATATATATGTTAATATGTGAAGTATATTCAGGGCTCGAAATTAGCGGTGGTCCACTGGCCGACGATCATTAAAAAATTCCAAGGGCCAGTAACTAAAAAACGTCAGTGGTCCTCTGGGCCAGTTCTTTAGAAAGTTCCAATATATTAAGAAACGTACCTGCAGGCTGTATTTAACGTTTTATCCAAGTGCTTTCTTTATGTTAAAAAAAATCGTGAATTCGCAGAATCTTAGGAACTAACATAGTTGATCAACCTCTGCCGCAAGTGCCGGAGACGGGAAACATAACCGTATGCAAAGCGGATACGCTGTCTTATCACTGAATTATGACGTTGCTTCGGCAGTACACATTTTCGTGGACAAAGGAGAAAGAGCCCCAGTATTTCTCCATACGGCCCCAGACTCCCAGTAGATTCTTCAGAAGAGATTTAGTGTAATAGAATCAATGTAAGTGTGATAATTCAGATATCAGGCATTCCTATTTGTTAAGATCTTGTATGCTTTGACATAGAATTTTTACATGACTATAATTATTCTTTCGTATTTGGTATCCTCGATAGTTAGTTAATATAATAAAGTGAACGAAAAAAATACGCTGGTTATAATTATTTACTGATCTGAAGAATGGCCAGTAAGAGTTTTGTAAGACCAGTGAAGAAAAAAGTTTATCTGGTCCTATGGGCCAGTGTTACCAAAAGTTAATTTTGGGCCATGAGTATATTAATAAAAATGTAATAGAATTCTTAATAAGGAAGTTAAAACCGAGCACTCATAACTCAGTTAGTACAGCGTTGGCTTCACATCCGTGAGATCCTGGGTCAGACACCGGCGACTGACTTTCACGACAGGTTTTCTTCAATCATACCAGTCAAATGCCGGGATGTTATTTTTAACTTAGGTCCTGGTCTACCACTTCCCCTACCCAAATCCCGACCTAAGCTATAGATGCCTAAAGGTCATTAAATTGAAACAAAGGAAATAAAATGTCTATTACAAAAGTAGAATGCCTCTAGAAATACTGTTCATTCCACTTTATCCTCATAATAAAGATCTTCAATAAAGTAAAATCATTAATAATGTCATGCTTCGATTTCCAATACTATGCAATTCTTCTTCTTCATGGTTTATTAACGCATATTTAATTGATTCTTGTCGTAATTATCACATACAAGTAACACTAGAATAATAGTAATTTTGATATATTTCTAGAATCGTTATTGCTTTTAACCACATATGTTACATTCATCTGACTACATATGAGACCTATTAAGTTTTTCACATCCTCAATCTCTTCACCTTTGATGAGTTAGTGTATATGAGAACTTACAGAATTGTCTGGGGCTACAGAATTCAGTCGTCAACACTCGGATTATACCACAAATATAACAAACAATGCCCTTCAAATACACATGCATATAAATATACTTATTCACGTTATAATTGGTTATCAAATTCGAAATTACCACAACAAATAAGTTGAAAACATTTATTTATTTGTTAACAATTAGCACCGAGGATGGTGTGATTTATAATACTTTGATGAAGATTTCCTGCGTGAATACTTTCATAAAGTCTAAAATTTATTTCAGAAATAGATCTATTTTTATTTCGAGAATAAATGTATTTTTCTTCTTTATTTGAATACATAACGTGTAATATATTATTTCGTCAATTCTAAATTTAAACGCTAAATTAATATTGTTGCTAAATGTTTAACCATACACTCTGGAAAGGAAGGTAAGCTGTATTGGTCGTTTACACTTTTATCTAGAAGAAAGGCAAAGGGGAGGTAATGTAATTTGTAAAAGGAATAAAACCTTTGGAAACCATTAAAATTCAAGCAATTCCGATTACTGTTTTTCTCTCTCCCTGATGTATTCTCTTTCTCTGACTAGGTATTGTGGAGGGCACACATGTAGTTGAGTTGCGAACTATTGCAATTTTCTTTATTCGTTTTCTTTTTAATCCTGTGGACTACTGCCTCCTTTTTCTTTTTAGTTCCTACAACAGGGTGTTAGCATATTATATATATATATATATATATATATATATA
>JAGDQP010014219.1:6745-21683 GCA_022664845.1 Lepisma saccharinum | reverse complement strand
ATATATATATATATATATATATATATATATATATATGCATATATTGCTAAACTATGGGCAAAATGCAATTACCTACGCCTTTCCTTCTTCCTTTTTTTCCGCCACGGCAAAGGGGCTTTTTTAAACCAGAGAGCAAGGGCAGAAACAAGAAGGCGCATGGGTGGATAATTTCTGTGTGCGGAAATGGGGAAGATATGCAAACTATCTTACTTGGGAGATCTTCACACACATTCTCTCTCTCTCTCTCTCTCTCTCTCTTTCTCTCGAGAAAAGGGTCTGTCTGAATGCTTCCAATCTTTGAAGGAAGATGCTCATTCTTGACCTGTTTCCCCCTTTTCCTTCTTGGCTTAATTGTGAGGCCAAAGAGGAAGAAGAGAAAGAAGACGACGACGAGTATGGACGTAAGAGGCACCAAAATGAGATTCTTTCTCTCCCCCCTTCCATTCTATTCCTTCACCCGATCCTATATATACCTCTCGTTCTATTGCTCTTCTTCTTCGTCTAGCCACGAGACGTTTCACGCTTCTGTCCATGATTTAGCATCCAATTGTCAAGCAGAGAAAAGCAAGACTGGGTAGATTGAGGTTCACTTTCTAGCTTTATGAGAATCATATTCATGCATGTATATATGATGTTACTGGCCTTTGTAGTTCAACAACCCGTGTTTATTCGATAGGTACCGGTACATCACAAAATGCGGTGTTTTACAACGCTTTCTGGCGGTAATTTCTTCTCCTTCTTCCTACATAGATTCTTTTTATATGAACTGAAAGCAAACACAAAAGATTCTTCTTTCCTAAAGGCATAAAAGTATTAGAGCAAATGCTGTAAAACGCAAATAGTTCAAATAAACAAAGGGATTGTTTTCGGCTATGATATATTTAAAGATAAAACAAACAAGAAAATTATAAAGCTATTGATCATTAATTAATTTTTGAAAGAATAAAAGTAAACTATTAAGGCAGTGCCAGAATTTTTCTAGCTGTATCTCCGTGCTAAGTACAATACTTCTACATGCGTGGAGAAATGTATGGGAATTAAAATAAATATGGATTTCATTTTACTCAATTTCCAGTCACTTCAAAATGGTATCTAAATATAGTCAATTTCTTTATAATTTCCTTTTGAAAATAATATTAATATCAAATCGCAGTGTTTTTTACTTAAAACAAGAAAATTTTAACTTGAATTGCTTCAATTTGTGATGGGTGTAGAATAATGCAAGTTCCAAATTTGAGTGTTTCGTATGTTTTCCAAGATAACGTCAATATGGAGAAAATGCTAGATTTAATTATATATTTTACACTTTACAAAATTTGGAATTATATTTAAACTTTACTACAGGAAACTAAATTCTCATAAAATCTGTTTGAATGTGATTTATTTATTTCATCTAGGCAACGTTTGCCTTCAGGCCGATGAAATATTTGTTTGGCGTATGTTATCTTAAGTTAGACGCTTTAAAATTGTGATAGAAAACAGTATATATTACAACATAGATATGGGCAATTCGTTTATTACCATATATGGACTAGAACACTAAACACTCTATTACGAGTTCAGATTTTATGGCTTAACAAACTACCAACATTGATCCGTAATCTTTCATGTATTTCCTTCATCATATTAGAAATAATATTTATACGAGTAACAGCACCTGAAAAATTTCACTTATTTCAGAGATTTAAAAAAACGGGAGAAAATGCAATGTTTAGATGCAATTTAAATAATTTTGTTTGAACTGAAGGAAGAAACCAGTGATAACATTTAACGAGATGTTTATATTTTAACTGAAAAAATTAAGGCACTACAAACTCACTTCCCGACCTCCGTAGTTAAGTGGTTTGTAGCATCTTAAGCTTAGTTCACGGGTCAAAAGATTTCCAGTTCCGACCCTAGCAAGTTTGTTGAATTTTACACTTAGCAGCTTCTTAATCTTGACAGGTCAAAGTTATTAGTTATAAGACAAAAATACTATATTTATTTTGATTATGTAACTCGAATAAAGAGGAAACTGTAGGTTTTAAAATACTATTTGAATATATTGCAGATGCAATGTACTATTAGTCAAATTTCATGGAGAGGAGCTCTAGAGGAAGCTGTCTCTCTCTCTTTTACTCATTCTCTCTTACTCATTCTCTCTCTCTTACTCTCTCTCTAGGGGTTCTTGTTCGTTTCCACTGACTATTCCTGATCCGCCGGGAAGACCACAAACTTTTCTCCCAAATTTCTATGTAAACGATAGTGACCGCCAGAAATGTCAGCTTATTAAAAGGAGATTTGATAAAAGCAAAACTGGAGCGAAAGATCTGCGAGGACACGACCAACAATTCGTTTATTCCTGCTTATTCTGACAAGCTGGAGAAAGGAACCAGAATGTCCATGGAATATATGGTTTTAATACAAGACAAATCTTTAAAACAGTTTTTGAGACATAATAAAGTTTCATCCAAGTGTCTTAATGTGATAATTACAATATGTGTGACTTAAACTTTGCTAAACTTTATTTTATATGGGCCATTTTAGGAACTGTGGACTTCGGCTCGTAACGATGATTTAAGTGCAATGCAGTTTATAATCTACAAACACCCATGCCCCAGGCGGAATTCGAACCAACAACCTCGAAGGGCAGCCCAAAATTCGAATTTTGAAGGGCAGCCCAAAACCCTAGCCCACAAGGCTACCGAGGTACCTAAGTCGGCCAATTGTATGGGTGTGAAGTTTAATATAATGGATTATTTCGGTGCTAGTCTTCATCTTCCCATGAAAATAGTGTGAACCTCTTATGGTAAATGGAAGTGTAATGTCATATATCTTCTATGTACAAAATTTAAACATCAATGGAAGCCATAATTGTCATGGTAGTCCAACGAATTAATTTAGAAACACTTCTCCAATACTTAGGAAAATATACAGACAATTGTTTTATATTCTAATTGTACATTGTTGAGAGGCACCCATTTTTTTTAAGATAGAATTTTCGCTCACAAATCTTTCTACTTTTGATAAAATAACTGCCCTACCAGAGATGAAGACATCGACAGCCAGAAATTTCCTTCATCTGCTTCTAGAAATACCTCCCTGTGAAGAGCAGAAAAGGTCCCATTTACCTTGCTGGTCTAGTGGCAAAATTTAAAGCTTGAGATATCAGCACTGGCGAGCGATGTAGTTTCGAGTTCCTATCAATAGACCATTATATCTGAAGCTCTATGGTTTCATTCAGTCACACCAAGCGAATGTTGGTAGCTACCTTTAATGAAGACCGGAACCTTCAATTTTTTAACAGAAAGAGTTTAACAAACAAGTTATGGCTTAATGACAAAGATGAATTAATCTACGATGGGCTGTAAAACTCATAAATATAAATTTTCAAGAGTTTTATTTAAGTCACTCATGTAATGTCAGACTATATAATCAACAGCAATATTTTTTTTTCTTTTTCGCGATTAAGTATGATTCACATTTCACACATTGATGTTTGCAACGATGAACATTTGGCATACCATAAACTATGGAATGGGCTGCTAAGACCAGTTATGAAGTTCATCATTATTCATAAACTAAGAAAAATTGTTGTCTCTACTTAAATAGAAAAAAAAAGTTTTACTGTAACAACAGAATTAAAAGTTTAATTTCGTATCCCTCAATAGAGTTTGTTTAAAGCTTTTCTGTTACCATTTATTTACTGATTTCGTTTGTCCCTTTTAACCGAGGAGAAAAAAACGGACGATGAAATGTGTTAATTGAGAGTATCGAGAAAAAATTCAATAAAGGAAAGAGCAATAGTAGTTGAGAGTACTCCCAACATCTTTCCAATGAACTTTCGTTTAATCTTCGTAGTAATAGGTACAAAGAAGAAAAGAAAATCTAAGAAAGACATCGAAATAGCGAGAAAAAGTGAAAGGGAAACCCCTGTTCTCGACTAGATTACTGTTTCGGGGACAGTAGCAACACAGAGAAAAAACATCGTATAAGTGTGTTAGTTTCAGTGGCTGAAGATTGGAAATAGGAAATAAGTGAAAAGGAGGAAAAAAGAAGTAGAAGGATGAATTAGGAGTCAGTGGCGAAGTAAGAGATTAGGTTGTTGAGAATGGCTTGGAACTGGAGTCCAGAGGGCCAGAGAGGTGATGTCACAGCTGAAACCTTTGATTAGCGACTTGAATTCGTTGGGAGACATCTGTGAAAGGAGCAAAAGGAGAGAGAAAAAAGTTACAACCAATGGGAGAAATCAATCAAAAGTGATCCAATGAAATGAAGTAGGTAAGTACCTGATTAAGCTGATGCAAAGAACGAAAGAAGAACTGTTCTTGAAAGAAAAGAAAAAAGAAATAGAAAGAAAAACCTTGAAAGTATCCTTCCTTTTGAGATTTAAATTTTAACAAATTAAATTTTATTTCACTAGTCAACAAGGAAAAAAAAGCTGCTTTGTTCGCCTCTTTGATCTTCAGTTCTTTTTCGTCCACTTTTCTCGTCAATCTGATAACAGTGTAAACTTTTTTTTTTACCTCATCGGGTAAAATTAGATTTCTTTAGTTCTTGTAACAGTGATACTCAAATTACCCCAGAGTTTTCTCAGCAGTGATTCCTTTTGGTATTGGGAAGCCGACTGGAAAAAGAATAATTGTTGATTTGTGGAAGAGAAGAAATAATTGTTTAAAAAATATTAGTGGTAAAAATCTTTTGAATGGTTTTTTTTTGTTGATAGTTACTTTTATTTACATGTATGGAGTCTTTGCCCCCCTTTCTTACTTAATTTAATTTTTCTATGTTAGTCACATTACAGATAGCTCAGTGGTCACGCAGCCTGATTTAACAGTATCAGATTTAACAGTGTTAAGATTCAACATCGTCTACGTACCGGATGCTAATTTTGTAGGGTTTTCAACTTAACGTCTTATTCCAGACCCAAAGTTATTAGTTACTAAAATTACCAATAGTACAAATAATATGAAATTATTGTACTTAGAATATTAGAATCCTTTTTATTGCTTCGGTAGATTCTCTTTTATAAAGCCTTTAGGCATACTGACTTCAAGATTCGAACCTAGGATCTCCCCACTACAAGAAGCATTGCCTGTCTCTTGGTCATAGATTCTCAATGCAGCGTTGTTTAGCTTTTATGGAATATAGCTAATTACACCGCACTATTTCACAATTACACCGAATACAGTACCTTGCCTGCGCTGGTTAACACGGTAATTAGACCCCAGAGGAATGATAAAATGATGGGTTGTCCCGTAAGGAACGGTACCGTTTTTTCTGGCTTGCTGTTAGGTTTAGAATATGGTACACAACACGTTGAAGCTATGGTACGGATGAATTCATACGGCATGGGTTGCCTACACTGGACCTTCTAAACACTTCGTTATGAGTGACAAGTACGTTTCAGTGTTTTGTGACCATTTACAGCTCTTCATGGACTTTAAAGCACTCCCACAACAGTGGGATGTCCCAGCATCATATTATCATGTATCATCCGGTCCAAGTTGTCCAAAATTGGTTGGATGAGTTTTCTGCACACTTTCGATGGTCCCCACGTTCACACGAAATAAACCCAATCGAGCACTTATGGACAGTTGAAGAGAGTTTAATTTGCACCCAAAATCCTGCACCTACAAATACAGGGGAGTTATAGCTGACCGGGTAGTCATGTAGTCTAAGGCATTAGGCTAGCGACTCGACGGTCGCTGATTCAAATCCCGCCAGCGACATCGATATTTTGTGGATTTAATTCGGTGTATACTGTATAGGACCGAATCGTGACGAGTCGAAGTCAAAAGTTTATAAAATAAAGTTTACCCAAGTTTTTACCAGGGAGCTATAAACGGTTGTCTAAACGCATGGCTTAACATCTATGCAGAAGTCGTACAACTCTAAACTCGATTGCTGCACTTCACCTGGCTACGGGGTCGTACACGATACAAGGTACCTGTTCCATACTTTTGGTCTTTCAATGCAGCTCTGTCGTTACGAGGCACATTAAAAATCTATTGGTTATAACAAACAAAGCGTGCTAACACTTTATTAATAACAAAACGAACATGCTTACCCACTTAATTTTGCATATAAACCATCATTGTTTTCAAGCACTTTACTAATCTACAACAAGCTTTTTCATATCCTATGTATAGAAGTCCTTCGCTTCGAAGTTCAGGCAGTGCTATACTAAAGTTTTTAACACCTCCGTTTCTTCAAGTTATTGAGGTGCAGGAAGATGTGAGGTCTGGATCATATGGGGGCGATCAAAAGTTTCGATCCAAACTTCTGAATCGTTTGGAGAGTGTGGGCGAACATACGTACGGCCACCCCTGAACCACCACCTTTGCTGTACTTTCTCCTCCTTCTTCATAGTCGTACTATTTACTGAATTTTGATAACATTATGCCATTTTAAGTTAAGAAATATAATCACAGGTCGTACTTCACAAATGACAAGATTGTTTATTAGCACCGTCATCATAACATACACAAAACACCACTACTCAGTCGCCAGAGAATGGTGGCAAATCAAGTAGTTCCTGTTACTGCGCAAGCTCGAAACAGTCACTTTTTGCCAATCATTTAATCAGCCCTTTTGTGAACCTCGTATATTTGATATAATCTAGAATTTTATTTTTAAGGGTTCTCCAAATTCTCACTGCTTCAGTGGAAAAGTAAGATTTTGGAGTTGTTCAATTTCATAATTGGGCCCAAGTATTTAAAACTTACATAATAGACAACATAATACTTTTTAATGCATTCAGGCATCAATAATCAGGAAAAAGGAGAACGACAGTTTTGCTTTAAGAAGATTCTTTGGTATTTCCGTTGCTAAGAAGTAAGCATTTATTAATGTGGTAAAATAGATTTGATAAAGTTTAAGTAATTTGTAAGTATAGTCCATAATAAAGGTAGATATACTTTTTTTGGATGTGAATTTTTTGTAAGTTTGGCATTAGGTAAAAGCGGAAAAAATTCGGTTTCAATAAATTACTTCTTTTGATAATTTGTGCACGTTGATTGATCTAAACAATTTGAAGAGTAGAACAAATTTAACAGCAGCCGAGCTCACTGGCTTACCTTAATCTTACTTGCCTTACAATTCGGAGTGTGTTCAAATTTCTGGATTGGACATTATGGCTGAAGTGTTTTCTTGTTTTCGTTAGCCAACAGCAACTAAGATATGGAATGATATTGTGATCTGCGCAGTTATAGCTCTGATTTATTTGTTCTTAGAAAGGGTAACATGACTTAGCGACTTTAGACTTAAGGTATTGTAATTATATAAATAGGGTCTTTAAAAAATTAAATCAAATATCAAACTTTTATATTTGAACTATGAGATTTTCTTGAAGTAGTGAAGTAAATTTTACAAAAAGTGACCAAGGTTGAAAATACCTCGATGAAACACTCCATCGCCGTGATATTTCAAACTTCCTTTACAACGTACAACGGGGAGCTTCGCTTTTTTGCCTTTTTTTAACTGCCAATTCCAAATTTGTTGTGAATATTCTACAAATCATTTACTCACAGGTTATATGATTAAAGGAAAAGTAGAATGTTTCTTCTAATGCTATTTAATCGCCACTTTATAGATCCTCAAAATAGTCAATTCTATATCGGTGGAGAAAAGGAAAGACAGTTAGAAAGATTTACGAAGGGGAAATGGTAGAAATACAATAATGGAGACAAAATTCTTTCGAGCAAGTCGAACCACAATTCAGCTTACCACAAGCTTTCTTCTATTTTTGCCCAAAAGAAAATATTCTTTTTTTTCTGAGAAGAAAGGAAAATCCTATTTGTTGCTGCTCGCTCTTGCTCTTGCTGTAGATTGTTATAAGACGGATTAAGAATGTCCCATTTGGAAGAGCAATTTTCTCTGTAGATGGAGCTCCAAAGTTCTTCGTCTCTTTATCTATCCTGTAGGACTTTGTCTTCTCGTCTCTGTATCTTCAAAGGTACAAAAAAAAGGGCCATACTTAAACTATTTCATATCAAAACTTACTAATTGATTTTATTTACTTAATCAGTTAAGTGATAAGTACTTTCAATTACTTTTTTGGTTATAACCATGCTTGTGTTAGGTTTTTATATTACATGAAAAACGATTCATCAAATAAATAAAATCTGTTTCTCTCTAATAATACAATTGTTTAAACTCTAAATATATAGAAAATATAAATGTATGAATGAATGAATGAATAATACCTGTATGAATTTCCTCTTTTATCAGGATTGAAATATATATATTATTTATAAATTATATAGGAAACTTAGAGCTATTTTGATTACATTTCTTACTTAAAATTTCCTGATAATGTCCTAAATCTACTCTTTACATAGATTTTAAAAAGAAAACGTAGATATGAATTTCTGTTTAATAAGCATTCTTAAAACAAAATAAGTGCTACTTCTTTTCCATTGATATACATTCTATAAAAATCATAAATGTAGGGAAGTGACGCAGAATTTACTAAAAATTTGAAACCCTTTCTTCTGTTTCCTTGCGTAAGCAATAGATAAACGACGAGATATCAAATTTCCTATATATATATATATATAGTTTGTAACCATTGTTTCGTAAGCCAGATTAATCTTGATAGTTTGGTAAAAATACTCAATTCAACTTCAAATTAATTTTTTATCTGTTTCTATTATTTTTTTTCTCTTAATACGAACGTACTAAATACATGGTGATTAATAAGTTATGTAACCCATAGAGGAACGTGGAAAGTCACAGCAAATGTTGGACATGTGCGCACTACTCACAGCTTTGCACGTTGCGCTTCGGATCACGTTGCCAAACTCCCGCACTCTGTGTGTACTGACAATTTTATAACACACGAAGCTGATTGTTTTGTCGTAGTTGCGCTAGTGTGTGAGGATGCGTTAAATAAGCTGTCTACTTGAGATGTCCCCGTAAGAGAGTCACAGGCTGTGTAATCGGACGGATCAGAGGTCAGAATCCCTGCGAAATCATTCTTACAGTCTTTTAAAGGGTGTCATGGTTAATGGTGATTTGCATCTTGTGTCATTGTCTTGCTGAAACCCGTTCATCATTTGTGAGTGTTTTAAGAAATTCCCGTACCATATCCGTCACTGTTCATTCTCTTCAAAGGTGATGAAATTGCGTGTTGAGGATATTGCGGTCCACACGCCAATTTTGTGGCTATGGAGAATCTCTTCGTCCAAGATATAAGCATTGTTGGCTGATCATATGCGCGTGTTTAGGAAATGGACATAAGAATTCAACTGAAATCACGCCTGCTCCGTCCAGTGACGATCGGCTAGCTCTTTTCGATATAAAGTCATGTTCCACGAACCATATGCAATACTGCGTACGACGCACGTGGTTCGCTGGCAGCAATGTGAAGTTTTTCCCTGGTGGCTGTCGCAGAGCGTACAGATACATCAATTTGCGAGGAGTGAATGCGCAGGAGCTCATTGGAACTGAGAAACATTGCTACCTGAATACCACCTTTTCGTTTGTGAAAATTGTTGTTGGACGACCTTTTTCCTGTGAATCGATTACACCTTTTGTGACATTAGATTTGTCTTACAGGTGTTTGATACTCGATTTCTGTCGAACAGGTATCTCCGAAAACTTCATTGCAAAAACCTTCCCATGCTTCTCCGTAACTGCGTCTCTGGATTTAACGTTGAAAAATGACTACCCATTTCTCCAATGTGAGGACTATTGTTCAGTATGTTGAGCCAATATTCGTTCAGAAAGGATACCTACAAAGACGAAAACAGCACCTTTTATTATTTCCATATGCTGTGTGAATTATTACGCCCACTCTAATATTATGTCTTTGAACACTTTAACATAATTATCTGAATCTCGAAGAGTCTAGCCATTAAGTTCTGTTTAGTCATATCTATGCAACACCTCAAAGTACTTTTGTTCATTTCCTTTAATCTTTGCTTCTTAAACCATCAAATCTGTACTTTAAGAAGCACACATTTATGACAGTGTGTTAGATATTATGAAGTGTAGATAATGATGAGAGGAAAATAAAGGATGGATACAATTTGAAGTAATAATTCTTTCATCATAGACGTGTTACAATGTACTGAGGAAAAATTCTAGTTTTTAACTCTTCCATGAGTTAAATGTGATCTTTTCTTAGTTAAATGATAAAAGAATTCTGAAAATGCAAAGAAATTGTACTGCCTTTGTGTTTCTTCACATATGATAGAGATTTAGAAGTAACTAGTATATTAAAGTGAGTGACATTAGCTTCTAGAAACGGTCTTAGCACGGGAGAGAGAGAGAGTAATTTTGTTTCCTACTGAAGGAAAGCAAGTGTGCAGTGATTTTCAATTAAAGACAGTTTTCCATAAGCTTCTTTTGTACATTTTTTCTATTAAGGGATAACTCTTAGAAAGTAATACTCGTGCTGTACTTGCATTTTACTATAGTAATCACTATTTTGATTCCATCAAGACTGTATGGCTGCAACTAGCAATAAGGAATTATTATTCAATAGAAAATCACTTCAACCAACCGCAAACATACCGGTATTTTCTTTTATTGGGAAACATTGTAGTCACCTCTTTAACAAACAGTTCCTTGCTGATTAAATGGGACTACAGATTCCTAAAACTATTATGCTTTTCAATTATTGATGTTTATTGCCAACCCAAAAGGTGTAAGAGAACACCTCTACAACAATTCCAGTGCTGAGTAACACCAATTCTAGTGTTGGTTGACACCATCCGGGGTGTCCAACACCGTTTCTGGTGTTGGCAAACACCTCTACCGGTATTCAGAAACACCTTTAGGAATGTTAATAAACACCATTGAAGGTGTTCCCTAACACTGAAAACGGTGCACTTTAACACTCTTAACGATGTTTCTGGACACCGGTAGAGTTGTTTGTCAACACCAGAAACGGTGTTAGACACCTCGGATGGTGTTAACCAACACTAGAATTGATGTTACCCAGCACTGGAATTGCTGTAGAGGTCGAGGTGTTCTCTTACACCTTCTGGGGTGGCAATAAACACCAATATTTTTTTTGAGTGTACTTTCAATATATCCGTACTTTCGTACCAAACCTCGAAATGATTGAAATATTGAAAATATTCACAATAAATTATGAAGTAATAGTATTTTAATTATCGTTTACAATCAGAGAGATAAAATGTTATCAAACATTGATCAATAACTGATTGATGAACATTTATCACTGGCATTAGCCTTCAGCTATAAAATATAAAAGGTATAATAGATCAGAATAAACCAAACAATTGAAATTCTTGAAGTATTTTATTGTATATTGAAGTGCAATTATTAATTTAGAAACACATTTTTAATAGAAAATGGCTCAAATAATTTTGCATTTTCATTAAACTAAAATTATATTTCAATATATTGTTGATTCTTTGAATTTTGCCTTTGGATTGACGCGAAATTAGTGGATAAGTTCTATTTTTCAGCGTATAATACTTTCATTTTATTAAATCTTTCTATGAATAAACTGATGGTCCTTGTATTAACTAATGACTTCGTCCCGACACTACTCAAATACGCAATGAATTTTACAATTCCACAAATCTACTTGTCCCAGTCAGGGTTCAAACCCAAGACTCTGTGCCTCAAGAACTAAATCCTAGTAACTACCTTAGACTACTTCAACACCGTAGTCTGAAAATTATTACTAGAAGCTGAGTGAAAATCCTTTTGAAGCTGTAAATATTTGCAAATTAAGTTACTACTTACTATCCAGTTATTCAAGAATATTTTGATTCCTTACAAGTGTTGAACAAATGTAGCATGAATTATCAAAGTAGGTATTTGTAATCAGTACGTGTAATAGTTCCAAATAGACCTAATTCCATTCGTGTTATAACTGGCAAAGGAAACTGTGCACTTCACAATAGCGACACATTAACTTTCATACCAGAAGTATACATATAGTTCGTATGAACATTATTTTAAGTTCAGTATCACTTAAATCGATTATTTGTCATTATTTGAGCTTGTGTGCTTTTGCTCGTTTCGCAAATTAAAACGCATAACTCCATCCTTCTTATTTGTTGATTTCTAGACTTTCTACTTCGTTCTGTTCGGTTATTTATTTGGAAACGAAATTCTGAAATTAGCATATCTTGTAGAACCTAACCTTCTTACAATCTTTCTTCCTTCTTTTGTACGACGGTCTCAAAATGGGTGGAGTCATACGTTCTAATTCTAGAATTCCTTTCTTCCTTAAAACCCATAGCTTCTTGAATCGAACACAATCAGGCAGTAAATGCATCAATGGTGACCCACTTAAATCTTCTACGTCGTAATGTTTACAAGGGAGGTGGAGAAGGTGCTGCTACTAGCGCCACTGGTGACTCTTGTGGAGAGAAAAATAAAGAGAAATAATGGGAACAGGCACTAAAAGGGAAAACAAAGTATCTGAATGCAAGAAACAGAGAGAGAGAGAGAGAGAAAGGGAGAGACAGATAGGGGATTCAGACAAAGGAATTGTGAGAACAGTTCGTGTTCTTAGTGTTTATAAATCTATATATTTTATTTTAAAAATCATTTAAAGGGCTAAACTAACGTATATTGATTTTTCTTGTCAAATTACATCATTCATTATTGTTAAGGTGTATTTAAATAATATTCGTTTGAAAGTCAGAATAAGTTTGTATTCTCTTCACATCGTTCAACCCGATTGCATTTTATAGGACTTGTCTGACTGTTACTAGAAAAATGTCTGTATGATTCCTATAACGGTCCCGGTCGCTACCTTGAAATAGTCTCATTCCATTGTTGTCTTTACAGCCTAATAGATGTATGTTAAATTAAATTAAGACTTCAAATTCAAGTTAACTTGTTGTCTCGTAATTTACATAATAATTAATCTAAGGGAATAAACATATTGTATTAGGAGTAAAGAAAACATTCACAAATTCGAAATCAATATAAAAATATATTTAACTTTCAGAACAGGGAAAGTATTGATCAGATTAACATACCAGATTGACCGAGAATTATTAATATTTAACCGAATTGATGCATATCCTGCAAATGAAATTCTAAAAACACTGAATTCTTTTGCAAATTATTTTCTTATGCTCTTGTAGATTCTATAGTAAGTATATGTGGTGGTTGTGTGTCAAGCACTTGGGTATAGAAGTCTGTTGATGCATTCTTTACTTTGGTTTTAATTATTAAACGACTTCGAAGCGATTATTTCTAGTCATTATTATTTTTATCCTTCGACAGCTCAATTCATAAAATTTATATTTAATCCGTCGCATATTACTTAAGTAGTACTGATTACATGAGTATGCGTACATAGGAAATCTAATATGTGTGCGTCAGTATATTATAAATATTTCATTTAATTGAAGCATGTAAAAATACTCAATCACAAAGAGTTTTTCTCTAAAAGATTTCTTTCGTGGTGATATAAATTCATAGATGTTACGTAAGTTTTTAAGTATATTATTATTATTCCAACTTGTAATACCACTTCTTAATAGTAATAATAATAAAAATAGAAAAGGAAACAATCGGAAATACTCGAATATTACTGAAATACTGTTCATTCTACTGTACTTTCAATCTCTTCGGTTAAGATTCCTGCACCTTTGTAATGCTGATTCGTGCAGAGTTGCAACATCCAAATAACATACAGACACCCAACCTATATTTCCCGCCCTTCTTTCATTCAGATCCCCATACATACACCTAGTCACACATACGTATACCTCTTTTTTGTCGCGGCAAAGGAGGAGCTATGTTCCATTATGGCGTGATGGGTTAACCACCGGAAATTAAATTTTGCGACGCATTACTGAAACCTGATTACTCTGCTGATTGGGCGTACACTTGGTCCAGAAGGTGGCGATAACGGTTACCAAGGGAGCATGGAGAGAGAGAGAGAAAGGGAAGAGCGAGTGAGAACTGCGAGGTAGAGGGGATGCCCGGAAAGCTTCAGGAAGAAGCTTCGAAGTTGACGTCTTGGGAGCCGTTGCGTGTGATAAGCGGTTTCCCTTGATATTCAGTCAACTCAAATAATGAGCTTTTTTCTTCCCCTTAATTTCTCTCTTTATATTTTTCTTTTTTGACTCTTTGCGTGATGTTGTGAAAGGTCCTGTCTCCAAATTGGTTCTAGTGTTTGCTAAGTGACAGTAATGGCCTGAGTGGCTAACCCTTATGTCATTCCTCTGAAGTCTTCTGTAAATGAGGCACTTCTGTCGGTTTCAATTTCAAACTATGACAAAGATAAAGAAATTTTCCTGTACGCAAACACAAAAGACAAACATTTGAGAATACTGAAACAATGTGTTTAACTACATCATGGAAACAGTCGATACGAAAGCCCTGAGCTAATGAGCAGAGCACAGAAGTTAGATTTGTTTCTGTCTAAGCTTTGTCAATATTCTACATTGCTTGTGAGTGTATCATTATCAAGATAAGCGTTTGAAGTTACAAGAATTGTACACATATATTCATGTTCTCTAAACCACTCAGTTAGTGAGAAAACTGCATGATCAATGGAAAACTTCCCGCTTTTGAGGGATATCATCAATACGCAGTTAGGCTATGAAGAGGATAGTGATTTATAAACTAGCAATTAATTCACGATTTATGACATTTAAAATCACCTTGATGGTCTTATTTAATACAATATGTGACTTTTATTCTATTTTCGTGTGAAATATGATATTGAAGTTATATAAGTCTGTTTTTCATCGACGTAGAATAAATGTTACTAAGAAATCCAGCATCCAAGAGAATATTAAATAATAAACTCAATGATCTTTTTTAAATCCATCTACCTGGCAAATTTGTCTACATATTAACATTTCCTAATCTCTTTTTTTTTTGACTATACATTCAATTCCACTTTGATAAGAATACAAAAAATTGTAAATTTTGGAGCCATTTTTAGTAACTAATAACGTCGGCCCATCTCGAGTCCATTAGCTGTTAAGTCTCTAAAAACCAC
>JAGDQP010014218.1:1859-34103 GCA_022664845.1 Lepisma saccharinum | reverse complement strand
TAGTCGGTAGCGCGCTCGACTTCAGTGCGAGCGGTCCCGGGTTTGATTCCCGGTGGGGGCTCAAAAATTTCGGTGTTGACCCAGCATCGTGAGGACAATTGGGGAGCTACTATGAATAAAAGACGGTGGCGATCACAGTGAGAGCTTCGGCTCTCCTCTCCCATCCCGTCTGGTCAGCGTGGGAGCAGTAGACCAACTCCTCCCTTCGGGGAGAGGCCTCATCCACTAGTGGATTGAATATGGCTGTGATTTATTTTATATATATATATATATATATAAAGGATGGAAGCAATGCAGTCCCACTTTCCATTAGGGGGGTTCTGAATCATTCACATAAAGCTACTTCATAAACATCACAAAAGAAATAGCTTCCAATCTTAGCTGCTAGTAAAAGTTCATATACCCATGTCACTTCCATCAACTTGAGCCAAATAAAAATGTTCCGATTTTCTAACTAATCTTGATCAAAACATCTTCTAGGGGGGACAAATTTATCCCTGGCAGGGGCAAATTTATCACATTAATTCGCACACTGGAGAAAAACGAAACTATTCTATCTTGGTTGGAAAACCGGATTGAAAGAGACCGTTAGGAAGGCCGAGGCGACGTTGGTAGGCAGTGTTCGATTTGTTATAAATTACGAAGGAATAACCTAAAGTTAGTGGTTGCTGGTAAGTTTCAACATACTACCTATTTAGGTAGAAATACCAAGATTTTATCCCTGGTTGGGTTGATATTCGGGTTCAACAACCGGGGATGAAATCCTCAGGAACCAGGGAAAATCCCAGGCATCACCCCCGACAAATCGAACACTATTGGTAGGACAATATTAGAAGGCTATATATTTAGGACACTATTTACTTTTTTACGTTACTACTAATTAACATCGTACTTGTATAAATTTGTTAAAACGGCCCATTGAATAGGTCGGAACCACCTAATATTAAATAGAATAGAATAAATAATTCGCACAAAGAAAGTACCAATAATAGAATATGTTCAATGGTTGTATATCTAGAATTTGAAGGCGATGGGTAACGTTTATTCCCATTAATAAAATAAACCAAGAAGAAAGTATTTGCGGGAATCTGTTGGCTGCAAGCAAGTGATGTGGCACTAGTAGCTAGTTCAGTCAAATTTGATAACCTGCAGGAGACAAAAAAAAATATGGTTTCTGCAAATAAACGTAGTGACTTGTAGTTGAGTAACAGCATGGGTGATATATTTTAGCTGTGGGTGGCTTGTGTCTGTGACCACTTGCTCCCAAATCTTGCATGTCGTTATACTGGTGAGTGTTTAGAAAAGTGGATATCTTCGAAGGACCTGTAAATAAATTTTTATTTTAACTTCACTTCTAATAAGATCAGCAGGTAACATGATAAAAAAGATTATTGTACATCTGATTAAGTGCTTAAATTTTACATTGTGTCTATATTTAGCTACATCTTGCTACACTTACACATATCACGCTAGAATGTTGTGAACTTTGCGTTAAGTGTATTTTCTATTATTTCTTTTCTGTATTCCTTCGGCGTCCCTGGTGTATATTGAATGTTAGTATTTCAGTTCCTTACGGATATATATGCACCTTGCACTTTTTATTTAGTAACTACAGTGCAGCTACTTCTGTCATCGGGCGCTGGAGACGCCTGCAAATACGGGATAGAGTCAGTCAACTACTGTACTATATCAACGCGCCATACTACCTGTTCCCTTGCAAATAATTGTCACAAACTTCTATAAACAGGGCCGCGGTGGCTCCGTGGCAGAACTCTCACCTCAGTTACTTGGGTTCGTCGATTCGATCCCTGCTCATGCCATTTGGGCTGTGTGGTTAACGAGCATCGTATACGTGAGTTTTCTCGGGATTCTCCCACTTCCATAACTACAACCAGCAATCAAAAAAAGTTACGAAAAGCCATGGGCACATTCTGTGTCAGTTCGACCATTTCGGAGTCTGATTTGGTGTGATAATTGAACCTTGTCTGGAAGGCTTTTATACAAAGTATAGCGTTCCCCGAGAAATAGCTCCAGAGTTATGGCATGTCTAGAAGTGTGGATCAGAATGTGCCCCACTTTTGAGCAATGTGCCTCGAAGCCAATTCCAAGCCTCAATAACTTTGCGACTGTTTATCACAGCGAAGTGATGTTTACACATCCAATAGACATCCACCCAAGGAACATACGCATTGCATCAAAAGATCCACAGCTTGTGTTTACCTCCACAGAAAAAGAATGTAAAAGTTTTGATATTCCAAGAGATGCATATTTGGTGTGCCCAGGGTTGGACTAGTAATCCACCCAAGAAGATGGTAATATTTTTCTAGTAACTGGAATCTAGGTAAAAATGGCAGGGTAAATGTGATGTAATAAATATTTCTATACAAGGATGCTTCTTCCACCTAAGACAAAGTACATATCGCAAAATTCAAGAATTGGGTTTGTCAGAAGTTTATAAAGAAGATGTACAGTTTTCTATGCTCTGCAACCAAATTGATTCACTGGCGTTCCTACCATGTGATGATGTATTGCAGGGCATGGAATGTTTAAAGCAGATAGCTCCTCCAGAAGCAGAAGAGCTAGTACATTATTTTGATTCAACGTATGTATCCGGCTCATACAAGAGGGTGGGAGGGGAAGAAACTCTGAGAGTAAGACGCATTCCGCCACGGTTTCCTCCCCAAAATTGTAATGTACATCAGGCTATCCTTGGGGACAACCCACGTACTAATAATTTATGCGAGGGTTGGGACAATAAGTTTTCCAGTCTTATTGGGTACAACCATCCAACAATTTGGAAGTTAGTGGAGTGCCTGCAACAGGCCTGCGCGGCAGTGGAGACAGTCATCTTGCAGTATGAAAGAGGGCAAGTACCGAAAAAGAAGACAAAGCGAGTATATGTTGATTTGCAGAACAGGTTGAGAAATTTGTGCCTAGATTACATTGATGGGAAAACATCTCTTGAAGACTTCTTGCGCACTGTTGCTCACAATTTAAGATTTTCCACGTAAGGTGCAATGTCAGTACTGTTGCTGCATGGAAATTATGTACTGTATATAGTAGCTATAAGGAATTTGACTGTATGATCTGCATCGTACAAGATTATATAATAGTTTAGTTATTCTTGTTCTAGTTGTAGGAATGTGTTCTTACGTGTTTACATATTGCTGCCATTTGTTATATTTGCTGTTACGTTCTACGGCTGCCATTTTACGCTCTAAAGGCTACCCTGCCATTTTTTCCGCTCTAAAAACTACCCTGCCATTTTTACCGCGCACCAGTAACTGATGTGGACTCATGAAGCACACATAAGAACAACATAAAGGTCGTTCTATACCAAATCAACCAATAACAAAATAATTTTAGACCTTAGGTTTTACAAAATGTGTGATATTTGGTAATTGTGTTCTATGCATCAATATGATTAAAAGTACTTTATTTCATGTTTTTGTCACTTTTGGTTTTTGAGTTATAAATTGTTCAAAATAAAAAAGGAACTGCCCGAAATTCAAAAACTATTTGTCCTAGACAGCTCAAACTTGCACCATCCGTTTGAGAACTTCAATGGCTTTAATTTGATATATTACTTGACTTCTTTAAATTTTTCAAAAATAAAGTAAAAGTTTTTTGTTTTTTTTAACTCAAAATCGAAATTTTATTTATTTATTTTTAAAAAAAAGATGCGGTATGTTCAATGTACATTTGATTAGAATATATGCGCTAAATTTCAGGTTTGTATTTCAGTGGGATCATGTTGAAAAAACAACACTAACAGAAGTACACATTCACTTATACATAACGTCTATAAATAACTTAAACGGCAGTAGGCTTAATGGCTTTTAGGAAGGTAAATTAATTGGCTAAAATGTGACATGTATTTTCATTTCATTTATATCGTAGAACAAAACTTGTAATACAAAAAGGCAGTAAGAATTATTAGTTTGAAATTATTTAGAGTACAGGCTAATAAACCTATCACATTTACTATATTATATAGATTTCGAAAAACCTACTGGTAAAGAGCATGTACTTTGAACACAAAGACACATGGGTATCTCCGGACGGCAGGACTCTCAACCAGATCGATCACGTATTACTAGATAGACGAAGACACATCAAAATAATGGACTAGGTCTTACAGAGGAGCGGAAGGTGACACCGACTATCAATTAATGATCACAACAAGTAAGGGAGAAGTTATGCATTGCGAACAGAGAAAGCAAGGGATCAAAACAACTGAAATTCGAAGTTAAACGATTAAATAATCCCAGCATAAAAAACAGATTACTAACTCGAAATCTTAGCTGACTCGAGTAGCAAAAAAACATGATATTAATAATCAAATTGATGTAAGATGTGGGAGTGGGTGGGTGGGAATTTCGTGAAACAGTTAAGAGCGCAGCGAAGGAATGTGTAGGTGACAAGAAACAACAGAAAAACAAACCTTGGTTTGATGAAGAATGCCTTAAGCTTCATGAGGAACGAAAACAAGTAAGGCAACGATGGCTAAGTACCAACCACTACAGTAACGCTAAACGAAACGCCACACTCGGGTTCAGAAACAAAAAGCGAGAATATCTGACGCAGAAGATTTAGGAGATAGAGGAAAACGGCAACACATAACATACCAGATCTATACAAAGAGGTAAACTCGTTAAGAAAAGGTTACCAATCGAGGTTAGGAGTGATTAGAAATGAATGTGGAGGTCTTCAGGCGGATCCGATTAAAATTGTCGGTGTGTGGAAAAATTCAACAATTTTCTTAATATATACAACGGGGAACAAACAGGAATTTGAAATCCATACCGCAGAACCGTGGATACCCGAACCTAGCGAGATCGAAATGTGGTTAAAGAAGTTGAAAAATTTTAAATTACCAGCAATAGACAATATCCCAGCAGAATTAATTAAAGCGGGAGGTACGGCACTAATTAAGGAACTACGTAAATTGATAAGTGCTGTATGGAGAAAGGAGGAGCTTCCAAAGGAATGGAAAACCTCAATAATAGTTCCGATTTACAAAAAAGGCGATAAATCGGACTGTAATAATTACCGCGGAATCTCCTTACTTCCAGCGTGTTACAAAGTATAGTATTCTGTTAACACGCCTAAGAGTGTACGAAGATGAAATAATTGGAGGTCGCCAATGTGGATTTAGAAGAAATAGATCCACGTTGAACCAGATTTTCGCCTTGAGACAAGTTTTGGAGAAGAAATGGGAACACAATGGGACGGTTCACCACTATTCATTGATTTTAGAAAGCATATGATTCTATCAAAAGGTAAAGGTTATACAGTATCCTGATACGATTTAGAATTCCGAAAAAACAGGTTCAGCTTGTGAAGATGTGTGTTAGCGACTCCATAAGCAGAGTACGGGTAGTCAATTATATGTCAGATAGTTTCAAGATTCTCAACTGATTGAAACAAGGCCTTATCACCACTACTGTTTAACTTTGCGTTAGAATAATGTGACTAAATATTAAAGGCGACAAAAAGAGACTTATCATTAAATGGCGTGAATCAACTGTTCGTATACGCCGATGATGTAGATTTAATAGGGGACGATATAGATGCACTACAAAGTAACACCGATGAGATAGGTCTACAGGTAAACATAGATAAAACAAAATACATGGTTAACAAGCCGAAACACAGGGATTAAGGAAATAAAAACATAAGAATTAGGAATGAGGTCATAGAGAAAGTAAACAAATTAAAATACTTGGGAGCATACATAACAAGCAAAAGTGAGGTCACGGAAGAAATAAGAAGTCGTTCAACGCATGATTCCATACAGTCCAAAAACTTCTAACATCGCGATTAATATCAAGGAAATTGAAGATATACAGAACTGATATTCTGCCGATAATACATTACGGTTACGAAAGTTGGAGTACGATCCTAGCAGATGAACATAAATTATATGTGTTTGAAAGTAAGATTTTGAGAGAGATAGACGGGACGAGATGACTGGAGAATGGAGGAGACTGTATAATGAAAAACTCCAGGGAGTGTACGATTCACCAGATGTTTTAAAAATAATGTAATCGCGACGACTAAGGTCGGATGAAAAAAAAACTATTATATTCTACCATGGTTGGAAGGTCGTATGGAAGGAGACCATTGGGAAGACCGAGACGTCGTTGGGAGGACAATATTAGAAGAGATCTTCGAGAAGTAGGTGTTCGTGATGAAGACTGGCTTGATGTTGCCCAGGACAGAATCCAGTGGCGAACATTTGTTACTGCGGCGATGAATTTGCGAGTTCCATAAGCTATAGAGTGAGTGAGTTATATATAATAATAAGGACCTTTGTAATTAACCACACCAGATCTTCAAAAAGAAGGCACCCTGAACCGATTGTAGTATGTCATCCTCAACGACAGTGATTACCGCTAGTAGAACGTCTTGTAATGATTCTGATGTTGAAGATATGGGAAACTTTCTAATTGTTCTTATTTACCACACCTATATAGAGCAGTAGATAACAGTAACTTTACAGTTGCTGTAGTTGTACTGAGTTAGCTTAATTATCTACGATTTCCGTGATTTCATTAACCCAAGGAATAAGCTAACTACTCCCTAATCCCGTACCTTGCAGCAAAATAGAATAACACCCGTTGTGTTCATGGTGTCTAGCAACCTGGTAAACCTGGAATACTCAGGGAATTTTATAAATCTGGAATACTCAAGAAAATCAATAATTTATGAAGAAAACTCAGGGAAATTCATGATGTGAACCTGTTCACAGTTGGTAAGAGCACTGCCACGGCAAGGTGGAGGTCGTGGGTTCAATTCCCATTGCTGATCGATTTTTTTTTAGTGTGTTAAAATCCTCTATTTCAAAGAAGTTTGCAATTGTGAAATATCAATAATGTACCTGGAGTGGTTAAAAAGATACCATTGCGTATTATTTACATGTCCACTGTACTAAAAACCAAGGGAATTTGGAAAATATCATGGAAAACCTGGAAACCTCAGGGAATTTCAAGTTACAAAAGTAGTAGACACCATCTGTGTTCTGTGGCAGTTTCACATTGGTTTGTATCAAGCACAATAGCATTTTGGGATATATCAGATTTTGACTTCACTTCATTATCTGATCCTTTTGTTACTTACCATGTAAGGAAATTCAGTACACGGTTCAGTTGACATCATTTGATTGAGCGACCTGACTTTTTAATCTCCAAGGAAGTTATTGTTACTGAGATTTGTTTCTCAACCCACTCTATTCATTAATGCATCATCATGATTTATTGTGGTGAATTGTTCACATACTTCTATATAGTAGATTTATTTATTTATTTATTTATTTACATGGTTATTACATCGTTTGACAGCAATGGCTGTATGAAGATGTCGTTCGTTGTGCTTACGATATACAGAGAATGTACATTATATAAATTTGGAGTATAATATGACATAATATTGAGTTCAAGACAATAGGGTATAAGTACAGCATATAATATACAATATCCACATATATATGATCACTATGCATATAATAGGAAACCCGCAACTTTTTGTATTTTGAGTAATATTATTTTAAGATTGGTTTATACAAAAACAGCAACAACAGAGAAGAAAAATACTCATCATTTGATAGAATATTACAGCTAATAATGTTTCTGTACCATACTGTCAATTTTAAACCAACTACCTTAGTTTAATAAAAGCTTTAGTTATGTTGTTAAAAATGAGTGTATTTCCTCCAATGAATATCCCTCACAGTCTATTAGGATTTTTTTGATTGCTAGTTTGAATCTTTTATTATCTAAGTTCTTAACAGACTCCGGTAAGAGGCAAAAGAATTTTCTACCCACAATCGAATAACACTTCTGAATTTTTTCAAGCCGCGTGAATGGTAATGAGATATCCTTTTTCCTTGTTTGATAAGGGTGGGTATAGGTATTAGTATCGCATGGATTAGTTTTCGTAAAAATAAGACATTGATATATAAAAGCACAAGAAAGAGTCATAACTTGTAAAAATTTAAATAAACCTCGGCAAGATTCTCTATTTGATATACCCATTATAATCCTAATAGCCTTCTTTTGCCAAATAAAAACCTCCTTAGCTCTATTTGCACTTCCCCAGAGTAAAAGGCCGTAGGTTATATGGGAGTGTATGAAGGCATGATATGCCAATTTCAAACATTTCATGGAAACAGATCCTTTCAACCGTCGTAGTATAAAAAGGCTTCCAGCTAATTTATTAATTAATTTATTAATATGGACATACCACGTTAATTTACTGTCGAGGTGAACACCAAGTAACTTTACGGATTCACATCCATTCAATTTTACAATATTTTCATTTAAAGAGAAGAGCAAGTTTTCAGTTTTGTCCTCGTTTAATATCAAATTATTTGCCCTGAACCAGGTTGAAGCGAGTTCTAGTAAGTTCTGGGCATCATTTCTCGTGACTTCCAAGTCCTTATTACCTGTAATAATTGTGGTGTCATCTGCGTATAGTATGGGTTTAACATGAAGGTAATCGGGGAAATCGTTCAAATATACTACAAACAGAAAGGGGCCAAGAACAGATCCCTGAGGAACCCCTCTGTTCACGATCAGTGGATTTGAGATTTTATTATCGACTTTAACTACTTGAACCCTGTCAGTGAGATAAGAACGTAATAGGTTGAGTTCGTATCCCGTAACGCCGTATAATTTTAGTTTCTCAATGAGCAATGCGTGGGACACGGAATCAAATGCCTTACTTAGATCGACCAATGTAACAGATGTAATATTTTTCTGCTCATAATTCGAATATATCTCACTTACTACTTTCTCCACAGCGTTTATTGTACTGACACCGGATTTAAATCCATATTGCATCTCATCTAAATATTTACTATTGTTAAAAAATGCATGCAATTGCTCAAGTAAGACATGTTCAAAAACCTTCGAAAGAATTGGGACAAGAGCAATAGGACGAAAATTACCGGGGTCATTTTTCTTCCCTTTCTTATATATCGGTACTACGATTGCTTTCTTTAAGATCTGAGGGAACCGTCCTTCCTTAATAGACCAATTAATTAAGAGACAGAAAGTTGAAAGAATTATGTCCAGAATATTTTTTAGTAAAAAAGAGGACATTCCAAATACATCTTCCGAATAACTCGTTTTCATTCCCTTGACAGCCAATATAACACTGGAATGGGACACAGAACACAATTTAAATACCGGAAGTTTTTGGCTGCCCATTTTGTCAAAATAGGAAGCATTAACCTTGCGACTATACAATGCGTTGTTTTGTGGAGTTGGGATATTGTTATAAAGTAATTGTTAAAATCGTCTGGACTAATATCAATAGGATCTTTGTGCTTTGAAGAGGATGACTCGTTTCTAATGACTGACCAAGCAGCTGACATTTTATTATTTGCTTTGTGAATTTTAGAGTCATTGTATTTGATCTTAGCTTTAACAATTTCTTTTCTATAAATCTTTTTTACAGACATATATTTGGAAGAGGCTAATTGATTGCCGTTAAGACCTTTTATATACCAATAAAACAGTTGGCTTCTTAAATTATGTAACTGATCAGTGTACCAGGGGCATTTCAAATTGCCTTTACTCCTCTTAACGTTTGGGGTTGACTTAATTTTTACAGGGCACTTGTTACTGATCCCATTTTGCAATAAATAGGTAAAGAGCTGCCATGCCGAGTCAATATCAGGGCACTCATTTAATCTCGATTCGAAATTTATAGATTTTAACATAAAATGGGAAAGAAATATTTTCCAAGTGCCATTGTAGTATTTTGACTCTAAAACTGATCGTTTAATTCCACAAACCTAAAATGTAGTTGATTTGAATTCTATTGATGGCCTTTAGGCATCTCAGGCTCAGACCAGGATAGGATCGAAGGGTCTATTATGTAGGTTCTATCCCGGCATCCGACTGATGTGACTGAGGAAAAACCTCAGTCACTTTGGGCGGCCGCTGGGATAGTTCCTTCCGATTGCCAAGCCGACCAACTGAGTTACGGCCTCTCGGTCTTAAAACACAACTTGAGAAAGATCACTCCATAATATTTTTCAAACGTTAAAGCCACTATGATTAATTTCAATTTAGCTTAATCACAATCTTCTTTCTTATTGGCCACAACGCCCGGTGAGTTGGGAAGAAATTATTCTCCTGCTGACATAGTATAAAATGAATGTAAATTCAAAAGAAATAAATATATACAACTCTGTCCCCCTATAATAAAGTAGTAAATGTGTTACGTTTATTAGCCTCTAACTAGATAATTTCTAACTAATAATTCTTACTGTCTGTTTTTAAAAATACGAAGATCGGGCTGGACTGATTAGTTTTTTACTAGTTTTGCTCTAAAATATAACTGAAATGAAGATACTGTATGTCACATTTTAAACAATTAAGTTTGTTTACTTTGCTATAAGCCATTATGCATACTGCCGTTTAAGCTATTTATACACGTTATATATTAGTGGCTGTGTACTTCCGTTAATTTTTTTTCAACATGATGCCATTGAAATACAGTCATTAAATTTGGCACATATTCTATTCAAAAATATTAATTTTGATTTTGAACTTCGAAAAAAAAAAAAACTTTTTTTTAACATTTAAAGATTGGTCTAATAAAGTCAATTAAAGCCCTTGAAATTCTGAAATGAATGGTGCAAGTTTGAACTGTCTAGGACAAAAAGCTTTTGAGTTTCGGGCTTTTAAAGTTTCAAAGAGCTTAAAAAAAATCAGTCGATTTTTTAAGTACTACTTTTAACAATTTATAACTAAAAAAAACAAACGTGACAAAAACACGAAATTTTGTATTTTTATCGTTACCAATAGTACAAAAATTTCGGATTTCCGAGACTTCAAGTTCCAGACCACTGGTTGATTTGATATGGGACGACCCGTCAGTCTCACAAAAATCGTATTGATACATGTTACTGAACGTACAAAAAATCGAAAAATTACCAAACAAGGCGGATTTATGAAATCTTATAGCACAAAAGGGACAAATGATATCGAAGTCACGTTACGTACACCACATAATCAGATCCTCCCCCAAAGTGTGTTAAAATACCATCGTATGATTACATAGCATTAGCACACAGTAAATGTTCGAAACATTTATAAGATAGGTGTGCGTATCCAGGGAAAATTCGATTTATGGTTAAAATAAATTGGACAATAATTTTTTTCGCTATTCTTTGCAGAAAAAACCTGCTGAGTATCATATCAAAAATTTACACCGTTTGGAACATGAGAACTGGCCGACAAATTGAAAAATAGCGCCAAAAGTGTTTTTGCATTTGTAAGATAAAGATAAAATGAATTTTATGGGCGGTGACAGCACTATGACTTACGCCCGTCTTGTTTTGCATTTATCTCATAAACTGGCCTGTACAGAAATTTTGCAGGAGCAAAAAATGGTAGATCGTACTTATTTTTTTTTTTCTGAGTTACTATTACCATTTTTCACCTAGAACGAACGGATACGAAGTTATCATCGTTTTTAAAGTTGTTAGTTTCAATTCCACAGATAAACGAATTTAAAAGTGATTTTTAATGTCAAGGTGAGGGAAAGGTCTGGAAACAACCTGGTAAGTATTAAAAAAAAAACGCTGAATAGATGGAGACCAAATGTTGGATATTGTTGACGTGGGGATGGGTTCCATAACGGCCATTTTGGACTTATGTCGAAAACTTTAAATGGGAAGTGCATCATGTGATATATCGTCTTAGGCTAGCCTGTTCCTAGAAATGCTAATGTGAAGTCGTTTCTTACGTACGTTTCCTACTTGTAATGACAGAATAATAAACCATCTTTTTACCTTTCGCCAAGTTCCAGATCAAATAGCCTCTATATCCTAAACAAACCAACGTAGTTCACATTTGAGTTTCTAGGAACGAGCTATCGTGCGATGAGATACAGGTATCATAGAGAAAGCAGAATACATGAAAACAAGTCGAAACACAGGGAATGATGGAAATAGATACATATCAAATTTAAATACTTGGGAGAATATTTAACAATCACAAACGAGGTCACAGAAGAAATGAAATGTCGCTTAGCATCGGGCAACGCATGTTTCTACTCAGTCCAGAAACTCCTAACCTCGCGATTAATATCAAGGAAGTTGAAATCGAAAATATACAGAACGGTTATTCTGTCGGTAATACTTTACGGTTGCGAAAGTTGGGGTACGACCCTAGCAGATAAACATAAATTACTAGTCTTTGAAAATAAGGTCTTGAGAAAGATATACTGGACGAGATGACTGGAGAATGGAGGAGACTGCATTATGAAGAACTTCGTGGACTTTACGACTCATCCGATGGTGTGAGAATAATGAAATTGCGACGACTAAGGCCATGTAGCTCGAAAGGGGAAAACGCAGATTATATTTCATCATGGTTGGGAGGATAGAATCCTATGGGAAACGTTTGTTACTGTCGCGATGAACTTGCGAGTTCCATAAGCCATAGAGTAAATATGGAAAGACGACATACAGTATTACAATTTTGAAAAGTAGGATCCATGGTGCTTATGGAACTCAGTGATCTGAAGTTAAAAGTGTTTTTAAAAATCAGTTCTTGCTAAGTAATTTGAGTGCCCAGATTATGACGTAATAATTCGCTGGCTGTCAAATATAACTACTAAAAATAAATTCTTTAAAACACTTTTAACTTCATATCACAGAGTTTCACAAGCTCTAATAAGCCTACTTTCCAACATTTTAATATTGCATTTCGTTTTTCTATAATTTTCAAGAAACTAAACAAGTGGTGGGGAAGCGTGAAAAGGAGAAGTAAGTCAAAGCATTTCTTAGATGAAAGTTAGTTAATATGTTTAAATTTTCACACTTTTTGGATTTTTTTTTCTTTTTTCACTCAGTGGATCATGTATACTCCCCCTTTTTTTGCTTTCGTCAATATCTATCATTATTAGCTATTCTATTTGTTGTTTGTAAAACTAATTAATTATTTTTTGTGTTAAAATTTCTGTAAATCACCATTGCGTGCTTTTGTCTGGGGTGTTAATAAATTAAATAATGTATGGCCTTTAGGCATCTTTGGCCCACGCCGGAATATCGTGTTGGAGGGGATAGAGAAAATAGCGGCCAGGGCCTTAACGTAAGGTACTATCCCGGCAATGTGTGTGGCTGGGGGGCGTGAATTATTGAATTAAAGGAACTTTTTGTTTTCGTAGGGCCTACTTATAAATATATTTATATTCACTAACTTTTCTGTTGTTGAGTATAGTTCGAATACTTGGCAATCACTTAACGAATTGTGTACGGTGTTAAACTAACGTTTTCTGTTTTCAAACTTGTAACAGTTCGCTTAGAGTATTAAAAAGTAAACGCATTGTACGAAGCAGAAAAAGGGGGGAATAGTATGTACAGAATAAAGTACAAATTAAAGAAAATATACAATACTGTTAACAAAGAAACATGCTCGTGGTTTAAAATCAATGTTGCCTGATTGATGGAGGATGAGGATCTGTGGTGAAAGTACAATATTTACTTGTGTAAAACTTGCTTCATGTGTATTAAGGTGGTAATTTTTTTTAACAATTTTAGATGTAACTTGTTTTTATGCGTTTAATATTAGGGTTGGAATATTCTGTAAATGAAGAATTTTAAAGAAATGTCAAAAGAATCGAAGATTTGTGAAGCATGCCCTGTCCGTGTTAATGATTGTTGTAGACATTCCTGCCTGGACTTCAAGATGGTATTATTAGACATTATTTGAACTGTGGGTAAATCGATAGACCTACATATTTCTGATATTTTTGGTGAACTGATATTTTGTGGATGACGTTTGTGGCGTAATCACACCAATGTTGTGATGTTCGTTTACGCAGTATTCGAAGAAGAAAAAAGTCCACCCAGAAATGTAAAAAATTCAGCCCCACATTACAAAGATTATTAGGCATATTCTGCGTGGGTCATCAGTTGCGAACGAAGCGAAATAGTTATGTAACGATACGGTCGAAGCGGTATTTGTGTGTTACGTGGGTGAAGCCGTATGTATTTATAGAACTGGGTCTTTTTCTTCAAGCGAACTGCCAACAACTAGAGCGATGGGTACATACAGTTTATTTGTCGCCCATACAGGACAATGCCTTATCAGTTGCAATTATCAGGCGTTTATGAAGTAACATGTACATTCAAAGATGACAAAATGGAACCTGCAAATTAGAATTAGGGAACATGAGATGAATGCAGATTCTTTAAACGTGTTTTCAGGATTGTCCAAACACCTATTGAGACTTCCTTTCGTCTATAAAGCTACGTCATGTATTCATAGAGCAGTAAAGGAATCATGCTTCATAATTTCTAGAAAACCATCACTTAACGCAGATAAGGGGATACTTGGACCCTTCTTTAGACACATTATTAAACAAATATTAATAAATAATAGCCATTGTAGAGAGAAGAAATATTAATATCTTAAAATTCTTTATTTAAAGAATATCGTAAGTCTAATATTAAACGCATCAAGAAGAAAAATACAACGGGTTTCATCGACAATTGTGTTAAAATTGACCACTTCAACGCACATGAAACCAGGTTCACACAGCTAAGTACAGTCAGCTCCGAACGTTTGTACCCAGTCCCCCCCCAATAACTTTAAAGGGGGTTAGACCGATTTGAATACAGTTTTCTATACCTTGCTGTACTCATCTTATTCTCTTTTAAGTTTCGGGAAGTTATACCTAACTTGATCTATCCATTCCAAAGTTATTTGAAAAATAAATTTTGCCGTTGACTGTACATTATCCATAGAAAATTATCCACCTTTCTATCTAGCAACATAGTTTTTGAAGCACAAACAGGTAGGTCCCTTTCTTACCGAGCGGCTGTGTTAGATTCGGGAGGTTGTGGGTTCAATACTAGCGGCTGACTATCCTGACTGAGATTTTCCTGTCACACCAGGCAAATGCGGGGATGGTACCTTCATCTTAGACCCTGGCCGACATCTCTCATCTCGGCCGGAAATATTTATGGCCTAGCCTGAGATGCCTAAAGGCCATAAATAACATTCAAAATAATCTTCCTTAACAGTATTGTATATTTCCTTTAACTGCTATATTTTTTATTTTATTTTTTTACTTTGTAGAATCCGTCTACTGTTTTAATACTCTTGAGAAAGTGTTACTAGTTTGAAACAAGAGACGTTAGTTTAACATCGTATATAGTTCATTGAGTGATTGCCTAGCATTAGAACTGCAATCAATGATGAAGTAGTATAAATGAAGAATACTTACGGAAACAAGTCATGTGGAGCCCAAACTGTGCACGTTTGCTACCGCCATGCTTCAACAGCGAGTATCCTATTTGGATAATCAGTGTTGCGTTGGAAAAATTGCGGTGAGACCTTTCCACGACACCTCAACCACCTTCCTAGACCTGACTAGTTTCCCTGCCCCATCTCCGAAACCACCCCTGCAATGTGTATGATCTATATAGGTTTGACCCATCTCAACGAGATTTTTCCAACGTCACCTCGATCATCTTTCTAGCCCTAGTAGTTCCAAAGCTAAAAATTGCCCCCTTTCCCCTGCCGAAACTCGGGACCCGCCTCTGGGATATGAATGAATTATATGACTTTGAACTCGTCTCGCGAAACCTTTCCAACAACCTTCGTAACCTTAGTAGCTCCTGAGTTGTCGACAGACGGACAGTGGTGTGAAACCTAAAATTAAATTGGGTTCTTAAAGGGAATTTTTTCTTTTAATGCTTTTGGAATAAAAATTACAGTTAGAAGTAAAAATAATTGTAATGTAGTATTTTTCGTAGAATCGCTGATTATACGCATTGATATATTTCTTTTCTGCTTTCCGTAGAATGATGTGATGCAGATTGTCCAGGAAGTGGCACCAATTGCACAATGATTATCTATGCAATGATCGTTCGAACCAAAGACGGAATGGCGCTGTCTGCCACAACGGATTTTAATGATGAAGTAAATAAAAACATTAAAGACAGTAAAAGGTATCTGAAGTTGATAGCGAAGAAAACTGCACAATATCCAGACAGGTGTTCTGTGAAGCTGCAATCCTATGTAGTACAGTAAGTTCATATTTTACTGTTTTTGGTAGTAAATCGTGACTAATTATTAATTTAGTTTATAATTGAGATAGGATAACTACGCCAGTAGTCGACCCCCCTCTAGTGGTCATCCGATACCAAGAGAGCTTAAATTGTGTTCTAAATTGTCAACACAGTAGCCAAAATTAAAGTAAAAAATCAACTAAGTAGAAGAGTTATATGCAATGCTTTTTCTCTCGAGTATTTAATGAAAATGTAAGTTCAATGGTTTTTTGAATTTTAGCGTATTTTTAGTAATTGATGATGTGAAGTGTGCGCATGTTTTTCTTTTGAATCCGGTGTTGTTTTATTAACAAAATGTTAACCGGACGACAACCAACGTCAAACGTAACACGGGTTATTTAGTGGTTAGTCACACGGCTGTGTTACGAAAAAAAAAACATGTTATACGATATTGATGTAAGTTTGTCTCTGTTCTTTCAAGTATTCATTAAACGTAGCCTGTGCTACAAAAGTCAATGTTCGCTACTTTACCTTTGTTCGGGAAAACTTTTGGAAAGTAGAAACTGATATACTACGTAGCTTAACATGTTTACTATTGGCAGTCATTATTTGTAAAGAAAATAAACATATACTTAGGTTATATTAGCTTGTTTGATCAATTCGAAAGGGAAAACAGGCAAAAAATAATAACATAAAAGACAGAGAGAGAGTATGCGACAGAAAGAAATGAAACTGGACAACTTCTAGACTGATTGTGGTCGACAACTAGCATCAGGTGGTTGACTATTAATATTTCTACAGTGTTTTCTTCTTTTCCTTTATGGATTTCTAGTAATGAACCAATCATGGAGTAATTACTTTCTAGAACATACAAAGGAACATCCTGAATAAAGAAAGAAATGTATTTTACCTGCGTGTTAAGGTTCTAAGTTGCACTCTCAAATTAAAGTCAGTAGATCAGTTCAGTAGACGACTGCTGGCACAGTGTCCTTACGATTTTTTTTTCTGGGAGAGAGAGGGGAAGAGGAAGATGAGGCAAGTTTTTAAGAAACCTTACAGACGTTTAAACCAACAAAAGCATATTGAATATTATGATCATTATATAGAAATGGAATGTTATGAACATTATAATTACAAAACAACCATAGGCTGCATGTAATGTTACAATCATTTTCAGTGTTCTGTTGTTATATATTTAGTCAGAAGAATATACTTGTTACATCACTGTTTTCTGTCTTAGTGTTTTTAAAGTGTAAGTGTATTATATATTTAGTTAGTGGCTCAGTGGTAGAGCACTCATCTCTGGTGCTAGGGGTCGTCGATTCGGTCCTTGCTCATGCCATGTGGGCTTCGTGGTGGACAAACACCGTGCGCGTGGGTTTTCTATGGGTTGTTTTCTCCCACTTCCTTTATTCCACCAATTCATCCCATCATCCAGCCTAAGCTTAAGTTGCCTAAAGGCCTTGAAAATTAAATTCATTCGATGAAAGTTGGTCTACCAATGAGGAGAAAGCTTCTAGACTGACATTAGTTCTATCGAAAATATGTTGAATACGAACTCTGCAAATTGCTTCATGACTGCAAATATGGAATTACTTCATTTGAAATTTTTTTTATAGTTTTTAGGCAGCTCTGGGCTCAGACTGGGATAGGGAGAGGATATTGGAAGGAAATCATCCAGTGCCTATTTTGGAGGTACCATCCCGGCATTTGCCTTTTGTGACTTGGCGAAGACCTTAGTCAACATAGGCGGCCACTGAAATCGTTGCCAAGACCTTCCGATTGCTAAGCTAATGGTCGGTATCAACTGAGCTACGGATCTCGGTATTGAACGACTTTATGGCTGAAAGCCAGCCTCCGTAGTCGAGTGCGAAGATTTTCCGTGGTTTCCCTGCCGGTATCGTTGCTCCTGAGATGTTGAGGCGTTGATGTTAATGGAATTGAAAAGCATTGTACTCATGTAATTGGGATAGATCGTAGTTACTAGAACACGAAACTCTGGAAAACCTCAGTCTGTAGGCCGTGGAGTTCGAATCCACAAACATTACAATCGCAGCGGTTGTGGAGACCTTGGTCGCTTCCTTTCGCAAATGATCTTTAAGAGATTCAAAACAGTATTGATAATGTAAATGATATGAAAACAGTTTATAAACATTCCATTACAGCAAAGTCTGAGCAAAAACAGTCGGGAGGTATTTATTTTTTTAATTCAAAATAGGGAATGGCAAGATACGGTTTCATTCTGTGCTCTCCGAGCTTTAGTTTCATGTAGACATTCGTGGCAATGTAAGCATCTTTTATTTCTTCGGAACCGATGCTATCCGTAACTCAGAGATCTCGTATGCATAGACTCCGAACTGAATTCATTACCTGACTTTGATATCTTCTTCGAATTTGTCGTCCAGGTTTTATGTTTTATTAGAATTCAGTCTTATGTTTCATTGTAAACTGGCCAGTGTGCTGTTTTTGGAACTGTACCTATCAGGTGCAAAAAATCAAAATGTTTTTATTACACATATTCAGCGCTGGTGGTATTACATTATCATTATTTTTTAATGTAATAAACATTTTTTATTACATGATTTTTTTTTAAATTAAAATATATTGTATGTTTTGCATTACAGTTTCATAACTTCGCTAGGCGTTTCCTATTTAGCGTTATGTGAATCTTCCTATCCAGCTGTTCTGGCATTTAGTTTCTTGGATGAATTAGTGAAGGATTTCGTGACGCTCTATGAAACCAGAAAAGTCAACGAAGCAAGACGACCCTACGCATTCATTGAATTTGGTAATCATCTCTTCCTTATGCTGTCTGTTTATTTCTAAATCTATCTCTTTTGTAGTGTCAGCATTTTCGTGTTAAGTTTTATTAACTTATGATAGTTATCTCCACTGGAATAAACCACAAATAACGAAATATTGACTCCATTGTTTATTATTGCATACACGTAGACTTTCACTAACTGTTAATTGTGGCAGGCTTACCAGGTACGTGGAAAAGTCAAGAAATTTAGTTTTAGTATGGGAAATCCTTGCGAAAGTTACTGAATTTGTAACGGGACTTCTCACTAAAATACAGATAAAATATTAAAATGGTCCGTATGGTCCTTATTATAGCTGTCATCGCTTTGCGGTAGAGCATAAGACACTTCTCATAAGGGTTCGTGCGTTCGTCCTGGACGTTGAGAAACAAAACAATAAACCTATGGCGTGCCCAAAGACTAACTACTCCGTAGTGGAACTTACACCTCTAAAATAAAGATAGTAGAGAACCCGAACAATGATCTCATTAGTGCTTTTCAGCTCCGATCAAAGACCATAGACAAGCTCTCCCCCACGTCTAACTACCCAAAAGATAAACGTAGGCGACAAGAAAAAATATTTGTTTAAGCAGAGGTTTTAAGCATAAATTTCCCTCTACATGAGTTTCCCACCAATGACTGTTTACATTTCTGTGATGACTATCCATCTGGAGTACATACAACTTTATAATCTTTGATTACACCGTCATCATCCTTTTAACTTACTTTCAACAAATTAAAATCATGTGACAATAATCCACAACAAACAATAATACTTTAACACATTACAGAAAAGTTATACTCACTTCGATTTTACATAAGAAATAGTAGCGACATCTGTTGAGCAGCTTTGCTAACTTTAATAACCATCTTAATGCAATATACATGTTCAAACATTCTAATTCGATAAATCCACATTAAAACATATTTAAATACATTAAATAAAATATAAAACTATATTTCAATTCAATTTTGTCTTTTAAACAAACTAATTAATGTCCTTTTCAATTATATAAGGTCATATCAAATTATTTACAAGGACGAGCCAATTGAAAACCTTATAAATGCCCTATTTTTTCGTGATCTCTAGGCACGTATAAGCTAGATACGTTCTACATAAACTCTTTGTGTATTTGTTATTTGGCAGAACTTAATGTGTTACGTCATAAGTATAGTTAAAGATGAAGAATACTGTTTGCCATCCACCTTTTTTTTCTGACACTTCTTTCCCCATCAATGTATCTTCAAGTCCCCCAAACATGTTCCCAACACATATTCGTGTTGTTCCTTCATTCTTCAATGGATTTAAAAATGCATGACTCTAGTGGTGCCTGATTAATTATACTTACGACATCAAGCATGAAGTTTTGCCAAAGAATAAATGCACAATTTATTAATTCAGCAGTTGGTGTACAGCATATGAAGGTCAATCCCAAAAGGGGTTAAACGCCATTTGCCAAGTTTTCTGTAAAGAGCGATAATCTAGTTACGTGCTTTTGCCTACAGGTGTAACTGATTTCTGCATATTATTACAGCTTTGCAAACATATTTCAACTATATTTAAGTTTCAGAGACATGCAGCCTGCATTTCATAATTTGCAAAGTTTGCCGTGATTTGCAATTTGAAAATAAATAGATATAACACCTTTAGGTGCTGTTTTCTTCATATCCAACTTACAGGTCTCTTATTTTGTAGAGGTTTCTTAGAGATGTAGAGGTTTCTTATTTTACTCGACCTTGTAGTTGTTTGTAGTACTTAAAATCATTAAAATCTATTATTTGTACGGTCGTGATAAAAAAAAAGTGGAGAGAATTTCTTGTTCTTTATCAGTAGAATATCCTCTACTTTCTTTTGATCTTGGTTATACCACTTGTTACCTTTTTATGAGTTGCCTGCAGTGAGAAAATCAGGTAGAATGTAAGTATCTTATCACTTACAATCCATGTATAACCTTGGGAATTGCTCTTTTGTCAGTTACTTATGAGTGTTGAAAATACGACTCTTAATATATTCATAGAGACTGCCTGTTTTGTGCGTTTGATTTGTTGACTAAATTAATGAATGGATGTTTGTTTCTTCTACAGATAATTTCATCCACAAAACGAGGCAGAGGTACAATAAACCACAGAGTCTTACAACTCGAGTGAATCTTTCGGAATTAAGTTTAGAGATAAAACTTAGACCACCACATGTGTTAACGCTTTCAGATATAGATCCAGTATTGAATGGCTATCCAGGTGGAAAGTATTCACAACTTTCAGGTACGTCGTCTTTTAATTTCTCTCTGTCTTTCTACTTCCTTTTTTTTTTATCTTACTCACGAGAGAGATCTTTGTGTTGGCGCATGACGATTTCGATAGAATTGAAGGAACCTATTTTTACACACACAAATTAAGTTGTTTTAAAATAAAAGACTGCGTTAAGTTTTCTAAAAATTACCCATGAACCCTGCGAAAGAAAATTCATGTTAAAATCGTAGCATATTTTGTTATTTATTAATTTTATGTAGTCTAGTGTAAGTGCGCGTCAACAATCCCTTCCTTTTGTTTTGCTTCTGGTCATGTTTTTAGTAGCCATTTTACACTAGGAAGTAACATAGAAAAAATAACAAAAATAAATAAATACATAAATAAATAACAAAAGCAGAAAAACTGAATTAACAGAGACAAATACAAGAAAATAGAATAGATGTGATATTAAGATAACTCCCTTTCACAAAGTTTCATGAAGATAGTTTTGGGAAGGTAAAAGTCAATAGTTTTGGGAAGGTAAAAGTCAGGAGGGAAGTCTGATTAGGAATGATTTCTTTTCTAAAGATAACGTTGGAGTTCTGATGCAAAAGTATTCATTGCATCTGCTATTAGCTCTCGGAAGACGTTATTGAAACAATGGGAGATCATCATTTGTGCGGACATTACCATTGATTATATTATAAAGAAATCTAAGATCGGAAAGTTTACGGCGAGTAGGAAGGTCATTTAGCTGAAGGTTAGAAAGAATATCAGTTTTGGATAGGTAAGATAAAGAAGGGCATCTATTATTGACTATACGTATAAAGAAATTCATGATTTTATTCACCCTTAAGGAACTGTCACTTCAGGAACCAGATAGGAGAGGCATAATCAATAATCGACAAAACATTGCTTAGGAAATACGTTCTGAGTGCAAGCATGTTAGAATCAACGCCTTCGTTTTATATAATAAAAGTATAGTTTGATTTTGATTTTTTTTTTTATAAGTTCTTTCGAAATACAAGAAAGCACTAAACAATAAAATTATATACACTAACTGAGATGTCACCTTAACACAAGTCCCGCACCTGTCTGCTCTGTCCATTTTTCTCTTACCACGTGAAAACGCTTTTGTGAAACGTAGCCGCTTCTCTGTTGCGTTCGTGAAGTTCCTGTACACCTGTCTTAGTATTCTAAATCAGTCAGGTGTGTAGGAAGCAGTCAGGTGTGCAGGAAGGTAAATGAATATACGGGCCCAAGAATAGCCGTTATTAAAAGCAACCGATCTGTGCGATGGACACATGATTAAGCAGCCATATGAGATTGTGAAAACGTTAGTGCTTTTTTTGTTCTTCGAGAGGTGATTTGTTCCTCTCCACGCTATCCTTTGTTAATTAATTATAGTTGAACTCTCCTTTATTGTGAATAAAAGCTTGGAAATACGCGTTGAGAATTGTAGAACTCGGTGACACACATTGGGAAATTCGCATGAAGGTGGTAATAATTTGTTTATCTATATATGCACTATGAACACTACTGAATAAGATCATGTGACAAGAATTTGAACAAATTTTTCACCAAAATGTAAATACTGTTAGTTCACGAATATGATGCACTTACTTTCATCACGCCGTTCTACTTATGGAAAACAAACACTACATGCGCTATTTATGAAAAACTTTTTGTTTTCTGGATTATGGTTAAAAAAAAGTAACAACCCAAACCAATAATTTTATTGATATACATTGACGGACAGCTACAAGAAGTGCAAGGAGCTCCGGTCGGCAACTACTGGTTTTGTGGCACTAAATATGAAGCTAGAAATGTTAGATAATGCTTTAAAATAACTAAACTAATGAAGAAAGGTACAAATGAGCTTATACTAGCAAGGGATTTGGTCTTTTTTACAGTCCGACAGGACAACTCCTCCCCGCTTTCAGTGCTGCTGCTGTTGTTGGTGTTGCTTCGGGAACTACCGGTATCCTCTTCCTGCTTGTCACTCCATAACATGTTTTCCTCACTTTCGTTCATGCCATTGGATGTTCCACGCTTTTTGAAGCGTCTCACTACGTTTTTATAACATGCCACTCCAAGCAGCTATGATCCAACGTGTAGTGAAACGCTGCTGTTTCAAAAGAATTCTTAGCGAAATTTTAATTTAATATTTATACTAAAATAGCAAGTTCCATATACGTAAGGATTAGCTTTATTCAATGTTACGTTTTCTTGGAACATATATAACTTTAAATACACGTAGCAGCAACTTATCCTAACCAAAGAACCTTCAGATGGCCGAAATTGCTTAGTTTCGCAAAGCCTTCATTTTTTCGATTAAAATTATTTTTTAAAAAGGTAGAAAAAGGAAAGCTGCATTTATTCGTTCACTTTCTGCGTTGGCAAATAGATAGCAAACTGACGTGCCATCCCGTGCACGGCGATCCAACAAGTGCATTCGGAATGAGCTGAGTTATTTGTTCATGTCCACAGTATTTTAAACGAATGTTTTGTCACACGTGAAATTATTCATTTTACCTGTTCCCAACTGAAAGATTAAAAAAAGAAGATAAGTTTATTTTAAAGAAAACATTAATTTGAACAAAAACGGTATAAGTCTATGAAAACTCTCGGAAATTTCCAAAATATTATTAACATACACCTGATATCGGATACAACCGAGTGAGTCGTAGCTCAGTTGGAGAAGCCTGGACTTAGCATTCGGAAGGTCCTGGGAACGATCTCAGCGGCCGCCTATCCCGACTTAGTTTTTTCTCAGTCAAGCCAGGCAAATGCTGGAATAGTACCTACTAAGTAAGCCCTGGCCGACTACCTTCCAATATCCTCTCCTCCACCTTATCTCAAACGAGCGTGAGAGATCCAAAGGCCATAAATCGAATCAAATTCAATGATATCAGAGAATACATGGACTTTTGAAAATTTCTAACCTTCAAAATATCGCTTATCTCGTTAAGAATGGAAAAGCTGCTTTCTAATTATTTTTCTCGTTTGCATAATCTGATGGTCGTAGATTAACGACTATAGCCTTGAATTTTCAGTGTGGACAGGCTTACTCGTATACTAAGGCGAAGTCCTTTAATACAGTTTCCATGAAGCAAGGCACAGTAAGGCCAGTTCGTGACAAAACGTTTACATAGTGATCTTTGCAACCACTCTAATATAAAATTTGCTTCACAGGCTAACCTGAGAGGTTTCCCAGAATTCTCGATGTGATATCCGACCAATGCCAGAGTAGGACCTTGAATTAAGATCAGGGCGAATAACTTATATTTCTTCTTTCAAGAACATTGTAAGAATTGTTTTCAGCTTAAGTTACAGTAAAGTGTATTTACAACATATTTGACGTTACAAAACGAACTAGATACCTCGTCAAGAACAAACACGTTAAAGATAAGAATAACAAGGAAAGTACAAGTTGTCTATTTTCTAGAAAACCTCCGGGACGGGCGTAAGCCATAGTGCTGTTACCGCCCATAAAATTCATTTTATCATTTTATCTAGAAAACCTTAAAATATCAAGGAATTTTGAGTAAAGACATGGAAAACCTGGAAATGTCATGGAATTCCAGGAAATATATGGGAGAAAAATAGATGCTGCTTGGAATGGATGCTTCGTGTTTATTTTATTATTATTATTATTTAAATAAGGTTTTCAATGCTGACTTGGAAAGAGTGTAAATAGTGAATGTATGTAAATAGATCCTTCGTAAATAGTAAATGTCCTGTCGACAGGCAAAAGGAAGAATCAGTAATTGCACGGAGACAATTTTATGATAAGTGGAATGCTGTTGGAGGAATTCAGAACATCGAAATTACTAAGAGTACAATGTAAGCAGCTAGAAATTTATACTCAGGGTACTTGGTAAATACATTAGAAAGAAGAAGAAAAGAAAAAGGCAACAGAAATGGTCAGGACAAGCCAAAAAAAAAGATGCTTCATTAATTGCAGAGCAAATCAAATTAATATTATTATAACTACATGGCGAATTTGAAAAAAGAAGAAAAAACTGCACGGGAGAGTAAAAGCGAGACTTTGTGTTTGATGTATATCAGAGTCCCTCTCATCAGTGCTGATAATGCGAAATGCAGCTTAATGTATCCTGTGTGATAATAAACGTGATTCCAGGAATTTATTAGACAAAAATATATCGAGGGTGATTCATTGATACCTCGTATCTACAACACATTAAGTTGTTATCTAATTATTGAAAGGAAAAATTATGGAGGATTCTTTTGTTGAAAACTTGTAACAAATAAACGGCAAATTTACCGCTTAGTTTACTTGTTACAAGGTTTCAACTGGAAGATCAGCTGTTTAATTCCTTTCAGTAATTAGATAACTTAATGTGACAACAATTGTAGATACGAGGTATCAATGTTTCACCTTCGATATGCTAGTTTAGATGTCTAATCAGCATATTAGTCAAGTATATTCAGTGAAACTGGCTACTACAATCAGTCGTTGCGTATAAAGATCTCGAGTAAGAAAATTCTTTTTCATTATAGATATATGCATGCTTCGTGATATGGTGCTTTTATCCGCACTTAGATCATAGTAACTAGGGATGTACAGGAAGAAAATTTTTCATGTAGGGACGGAACCGAGACGGGAAGATAAAAATTCCCGAAAGTCGGAAATAACTCAGAAAGTATTCTATATTTAAAACATATTGAAAATTAGGCAAAATTAAACCATGGAAATTGCATCTAAAATGCGTAACAGAAATGGCGGTGTATACTGGAAATTGGAATATATTATTTTATAAACACCTTTAAACACATTATGAGAAAGAATATATGAACAATTCTCCCTGTCTGTGTACAAAATACACATCATCATAACTATTCCGCCGAAAGCGGAATCCTTCAAGAATCTCCATCCTTCCCAGTCTCTTATCTCAGCATACGAATTCTATTTCGACTTTTTTTTTTTATTATTATTTATTTTCATGTGATATCTCTTAAACGGTGGAAGTGGTCCTTTCCAATACTAAAGAAGAGTAAATTAGCTACAATTTGAGCGCAGAACAACTTTTTCAGTCCAATAGTTTCCAAGATACAACTCTTCAGAGTTTAGATAGTTTTCGAGAATTCGTTGAAAAGCACGCGTCAATAAGTTTTGATCACAAAATATCTCCTGACTGGTCAGTTTCATGACGAAAATCTTTATTTTTCAATATTAAAAAAAGAGTAAATTTGTTACAATTTGAGCGCATAATGGCTTTCCTCAGTCCAATAGTTTCCCAGATACTCTTCAAAGTGTAGGTAGTGCCATAAAAATTATTACTTTGTAAAACAAACATGTTACAATGATGAAAAGCTTAAATCACGTGAAAACATGGTAATAAAAATATTTACAATGTTCGTCTCTTAGAATGACCAGGAGTGATCTATTCAACTCCCACGTCACTATAACATCCCCAAAGTGTTTAATTTCTGAAATACCATTTGCTGTTTCATTATCTGAACGCTCAATCACTGATTGGAGTGTTCCTGTCTTCGGTGTCACTATCGATAACAACTTCAGGCCCACATTTGTGCACGATGTAAAAGTTGTTTATAGATGAGCAATTGAGCCCTGCTTTTCTGTACTCACACACACTGCTGTATTGTAGCTACATGAAATAAATTTAAAAGGAGGTTCAGGGGTTGGATCCATTTGTTTCCTGCTGGAACCTAAAACTCAGTTGCTTCCAATTGTTAAAACAACAAGCTAACTGTATTATATCCTATGCAAAATACTGCTGGGCAGGAAAAATTTTCGTATGCGATTTGGTTGGATAAATTAACATAATATTTACATTGTTGTTAATTTAACTTTGTTAATGCACAATGATAATGCAATATATCACTGAAAGGACCTGTCACAATTTTATATATTTTCATCAACTTTACGTATTTACACGGTTTCAAATCAGCACATCTATATATGCAATGGCAGAGGCATGCCCGCCGTTTTGTAACGGATTTTTTCATATGTTCCCGTGGTTCAGTTTTGTCTAATTTTGAATATATTAATCAGGATCAATAATCGAGACATTTAGAATTTATAGTGCTTCTGTTGCAATTTTTTTCCCCGGTCCAACATTATTTTGACTAGATTATATTCACTTCTCTGGAAAAAAAGCCCGGAAAATTTTTGTCTTAATGAATTTGACCGTAAAGGAATTAAATTCACTGACACATATGTGGATAGTACGTGAACCCCTCCTCCCTAGAAAGTCCATTAGTAGTTACTTAATGAGCAAATACTTTATTCATTTTAGTTCGATGTAAGTACATATAAAAACTTTTTTTTTTTTCGGAAATACTTTATTTAATATAACCTAAAAAATCATTATAATTTTAGTACTTCGCTTCACTCCCTTTCCGTCAAGATAACCGTCCGTAGATTGCTGAAATCGCAGTTGTCAAACATATTACAAGTCGTAAAAGAAACACACTGAACACAGACATTTGTGTACTACGTCCTTTTCGCCAGGAACCATATATAGTTACACTAGGTAACAACTAACATTTAATATTACTGGAGACCTGACAGTGGATAGCGGTAAGGACCAACACAAGGGAGTTGACTTGTTCAGATGCCGCCTGCTTTGTGATTTCCAACAGAGGGCAAGAACAGTTCTACACGTGACAACAGAGACGAAAGAAAGATTTCTTGCTTCTTCTTTCCTCTGTGCGGATTGTGACTTATGTGCAACATGGGAAAAATTTCGTTCGAACCTGGAGAAATCAAAGATTTTTTACTAATGGCCACCCTGTAGCATTTGATTTTCACATAAGCAATAGAGGTCAATTACACGTAATCACATAGAAAATGGCCGACACTGTGATTCATAAAAATGGCTGATAGGTACAGTTTCTCTACAACTTGCACAACATGGTAATAACGAATCAATGTTCGTTATATATTCAAAATTAATGTTGCGCTTGCAGCGTGTGTATTAGGATTCCCACGCATCCTAGAAAATTTGGATTTTTTAAATCGTGCTTTCACTCCTGGAGAACTGAAATTTTTCTACTGGTCTTGAGGTTTTGGTATTAGTCCTGCATTTTTGTAATTGAGGTGTCAAAGTGTAAAATATCTTCCCTTTAAGAAGTAGGGGAATACATGAATAAGGGAAAAGAACCGTGTGACAAGACTACCAAAAGAAACTTAGAAAAATAAAAAATAGAGAGAGAACAGAAGATATGATGCAAGTATTGCTTTAGAAAAAGAAACAACTGAATTAGCGGAATTAATAGGCAAGAAATTGGATTTCAAACTTCTTATAATTCTGCGAAAAGATGCTGAGAAACAAAGCAAAAAATCGCAGCATTTGGATGAGGAGCTTGTTCAATTGCAAAAGCAAGTAAATCAACTCTAAATGCTAATAAACATATTCTCTGTATACTCATCGGTTTGATTTTTTGGCTGCTTTGGTTCACATAAATTTGTTGTTAGAAAAAATATATATTATTGTACTTTTTTCTTATAAGTGATTCGAACTATTTCTCTCTCTCTCTCAAAAAAGTGTTACCTGTGTCTGCATTAGATACTTTTTGTATGGGGAAATGTAAAGTTAATCGTAAGTGTAGACTTTTTTTAGTTACACAAAAGAATCGGGTGGTTGTGAGGGGAGGCCACTGAAAGGTTCTTTTTGTGTAAGTTGTTTATAGTTATCATAATCACTAACTTTAATCAAGCATTTAAAATTATATATTCTTCGTATATTTATGGAAAAATTAAATATAGTCGTGGAAAACTTATATGTTTTAAATTGGATAAAAACGTAGGAACTATGATTACTTCAGCGTTCTCAGATTGTCCAAATTTCGAACTTTGACAAAAATCGTCGAACATTTTCTATGAATCTGATTGTAGATTGAACTGTGCAACTTCCTTTCGCATCATAGTTATACAGTGTTCCCCGTGGGTGAGTGGTAACGCTCGCTGCCTTGTAATCAAGGATTCCCGGGCTCGATTCCCGGTGGGAACGCAAGTGGTTCGGAGCCCACGTTAAGCTGTAGGTCCGATCCTTGGAAGCTTACCATCTCGTTTAGGACGTTAATAACAATTCAATTAATGGTTGATATACAGAATTCGTAACAATATGTTTCCAATATATGTATACTATTTCGTCAAAAGAAATTCGTGTTTTATTTGTTCACATTGCTTAATGTTTTGTTATAATTAATGTTCTGTTTTCTTTTGTAGTTGGACCTCCGCCGAAATTAGAACCAATTTCATGGACTGGCATTGTAACAATGACCCTAACAGGATTTCTAGCTTTAATCAACTTCTATAGAGCGATGTCTGCGCTTAGTGCATCAAGTATTGAGGTAAAATTGTTTAGGTTTTTGATTGTAAACATTATTGAAATTTCATATTTTTAGCCTTTACAGTGTTTTATGGCTACAAGCCGTAACATATTACACTTTACTATAACCTTGGAAGTATGATTTTATAGGGCAAGGCAGTTGAGAGTTGCCTGCCTGAGAATCTGTTTTAGTTCGGGAGTAGCTAGAGTGAGAAAACCCGTGTTTCCCACTGAAGAGAAGCGAGTGTCCGGTGATTTAAAGTTATAGCCGCCATTCAAATTATATTCAGTAATGATGGTCGGTGTCACATCAAAAGAATCTAAAAATAATTGGTATCTCTGGCGGCCGTAGTTCAGTTGCATTCGAAACGTACTTGTTTTGCACCCTGCTGCCCATCGGGATTAAGACTTCCCTTGGTTTTGCTCTACCGCTCTAGACAAATGCTGAGATGGTGTCTAAAATGAGGCCAGGATCGATTCCCAAAAGCTATTACTATTATTATTGTTGAACTGATAGTTGTTGTTACTTCTTCACCATTACGACCCAATGTAGAATGGCTTAATTTATAAGCTGAACACAAACTTTTGGCCCAAGTCTGACTGATTGCATGCCTCGACATCACTCTTTCGAGGACAGTAATGGTGAAGGTAAAATCCAGGAGGGCCTTAATTGAGGTTCCATCACCCATTGAAACTAAAGAAAGCCTTGGATTAGTTAAGTCACAGTGACTGGTGGCGTTGCTCGAATCCGCGTGCCTCTCCATTGCTGATCCGAAATAATTTGAGTTACCCGTCCTAGAACCAGTCTGGTGTGTATGTATTTGGGAGGGAAGGGGGGGGGTATCAGTCAAAGAAAAGTGTTTCATCGGCAAGTGACGGTGCTGAGTGGTTTAAGAGATTTTGTATTGAGTGGAGTATTTATTAATTGCATTCCTAACGTCTTATTGGAAGCGAGACAGAATGTGTTCCTGTGGAGGAACGTGAGTCACTAGCGACTGACATGAGGTGCCCCTTTTTTTTAAAATATGTGTATATAATGAATTTAATTTCATAATAATTGCTAACGTCTTATTGGAAGCAAAAGTGTTATCAGCCTTGTGAAATATAGTACAGATCAATGAATATTTATTGTTGAGTTAATTAAAAAAAAAATCCTTCAAAACAGAGGGGTAGGAAATATTAACATCCTTTTCCCAATGACTTCTCGGGGTGGCGAGAGGTTAGCGCATTCGCTTTCTCTACGCTAGGTTATGTATTCAGTTCCTGCCCGGGTCCATTGAACGGAGTGATTCGAAACCCTTTTTACCATAACCTGAAGGTCCCATCCTTGGAAGCTCGCCAGATGATTTAGAACGTTAATAACAATTGAATCAACCATTCTTTTTCGTGATTCCAGTCTCTTTCGAGACAATACCTAACTAAGTTTTTTTATTAAGTAACTGGAAACAGGTACTGTTTTAAACAAAAAGAGAGACCAAAAGAACAGGGTTTCATGGGGGAATAAAGTTGCAGTATTTAGGCAAGAATGGAGCGTAATTCGAGGAAATCTTCACATCACTTAGTGCTGATTATCAGCTGTAAAAGGACTAAGTTTCGAATATGTTTTCTTATGAGATATCAGCAGTTCATCAACTAATACAACTGGATTCAGCTACTCGCATGAATTTCTGTTCCTTGATGTTGCAACTGTTTGTGACGGTGCCGTCCGTTTCCTACAATAATGACGGACAAAACTTGGTTCCATGTGGGTGGTTTCCTCAGTTTCAAAATGCAAGATATTGGATCACAGAAAATCTTCATATAGTGTACAAGGTCGCTCTTCACGATCAGAATGTTGTTGTGTGGTTTGGTGTAAGTGCGCGCAAAACAGTTGGTCCTATTTTCTTCTATGAAACCGTGAGCTCTGAACGTTATGTACAAAACCTTGCAGCTGTTTTTTGAGATATTGACAGAGGAAGAAAACAGTACACCTGCCTGCAGAGGAATAATGGAACTGCACTAAAATAAATGTTCGACGATCGATTATTTAGTAGTAGACTAGCTACGTCGTTCCCCTGATTTAAGTTTCTCTGATTTCCATCTGAGGAGAAATTCAGAAAACGTAGAGCAACAATCCATGAAATCAGACAAGTGAAATAATAAAAATGGAGTTTCAGCTGGTGTTTCAGAATTTTGCGTCGATGTAAATAAATTTATTTATGGCCTTGGTGCATGTATAGGGGAGAGGATAGGTTGTGGCCAGGGTCTAAGTTGAAGGTATCATTCCTGTATTTGCCTAAAACATCCTCAGTTAGTATAGTTGGCCGCTGATATCGAACCCAAGACATCTCGAATGGGAAGCCAATGATCTACCAAGCATTTAAGACTGTAAATTGAAATAAATCTGTTTATGTGTGTTACGTATTTCTATTCGTGTGTAGTGATGTTATTTGGTTTCATTGTAGATTTAGTATAGTTGTTGTATGTGAAACTTATGTAAAAAATAAAAGTGAAATCGCACTCCTGCGTAACTTAAAGGTGTGTGGATAGATTTTCATGTTAATTGTTGTTCGTTTGCCCACTGCCATATTCTGCACGAGCTTTCGCGTGATGTGACTACGCGTCATCATTTCTTCAGGGAAAAATTACATACTACATAACGTTATGTATGAGTGCTTGGACGCGTGTGTATATGATGAGAGTATGTATTTTGTGTTCAAAAATATGAGAGAGAGTTAAAAGGTAAAAATATGGCCACACAGGTCTTGCTTGACATCTGCACCCTGTTCGTGCCATGTGGGCTTTGTGGTAGACAAACACCATGTGCGTCTTTGTTTTTTTTTTTTTTTTTTTTTTTTTTTTTTTTTTTTTTTTT